>JAJDMX020000099.1:0-118863 GCA_022345685.2 Nothomitra cinnamomea | reverse complement strand
ACCGGACGTGATGCCACTCCCCTGGCTAAGAAGCGAGTCGTTCGTCAGAAGAGCTAGTTGTGAAGTGTATTCAAGCTAGAAGCTGGTGGCCAAAACGGGCGAATACTTAATTAAAAGCTCGCTTCGTAGACTCGATTCTCTAAAGGAGAAAGCTAAAAGGCTCGAATAATGCAATAAAGATCTGTCGGAAAAGTCGTTGAAGAATATTCGCCGGGAAGATTAGAGGTTGACGAGCTCGTTCCGCGACGGAGTAGATGATCTTCGGACGTGGCAAGTCGACAGAAAACGATGGAAATAAGGATGAGAAATCGCTATGAACTATGCAGAAATGGACAAGCTGAAGGGATCGTGGCGGATGGTTGTAAATGCTGTGACGAGAACGATGAGGCAGCAAGGCGACTTGCGTATGCGCGCTGCGGCCGACAAAAGGACGTTAACAGGGTGTGGCTTGTATCGACCGGTACGAGGTATGGCGGAGACCGGATGCGAGAACTGACTCCCCACTCTTCTCACAAAGAAGAGCACACTAGGTAGAGAAAAAGTTCAAGAGTGATGACGAACTCTTCTTAGGTTGGAGTCGCGAGTTTTGGCAGTATGGTGACCCTTTTTTCTTTGCCGACGGGTCCAAAATCTCCTCCACCAACACGGCCTGAAACGTGTCGGAAATTGAGCACAGATGGAAGCCACGGGCAACTCCACGACAACCGCTGCACGCGAGAAATGTGCTTGCGTCGAGAGTGAGGTAAAGAGGAAAGGCGGAAGGAGCAGAGGATAGAAGGGGAGGGCGATGACGGACGAGTGTAGAGAGAAATAAGTTTTGGTCGGATGATGGAGGATGACGAAGGGGGAGAGTGGTGGAAGGAGACAGGTGGGAGTGATGAAGGAATGAACCGGGTGATGGGCGCAGAGCAGCCAGAGGTGCTGGCTCAGCCAGGCCAGGCGGCGTTAGTGAGTCGCTTCTGGGTGTCGCAGACCACTAAAAGGCTAGCTAAAACTGTTTAACTAGACTAGGCGGAACTCATTATTACTTGCCGAGCTCACGTAACATCGCCCTCGCTGCTTCCTCGTGGAAAGCAGCGTCCTCATTCGGCAGCAGCACAGGTCAAGGGCTGAAATCTCTGCACTGGGCCCCTCTTTCGCTCAGCAAAAAAGTCGCACCACGGCTATGGTTGTGTCGCCTCTTTGGCCTGCCCATGGGGATCACCTTCAGGATCCCTTCAAGCCTTCAAGGGCCTTTGTCGTAATTTTACACCCTACAGATTCAACACCCTAGCAACTCAGACTCATCGGTCTGTCGTGAGCGGGAAGGAATATGGAAGGACAGGAAAGGAAAACCTGTCATCCCAAAACGAGGTGACGAAACACGAATCACTTGCTGCGGCCTGGCCATCGGCCGCTCAGCGCTGGTCCAGCTACGCGAATAGGATCGCCGGGTCACTCGCCGCCAGCAAAATTATCGCCACACAAACCTTTCTCACTCTCTGTCTATCCGTGCTTTGCTTGCCTGCCTGCTTGCGTTCGCGACGCTCCCCAACGCGCGCCAAATTTATGCCTCGTCATTCGTATTTGCGTCCCTCACCCGTATCCGTCCCGACCATGCCCAACTGTCCGTCTCTGCTAGAAACGGCATTATCCGAGCTGCCTTAAAGGCAATTCATCCCTGGTAGGCAGTACACACCGCCGCTGCTTTTGCATTTTGCGGGGAAAGGGTACCGGACCACTCCACCGATGGCTATTGGGCTGGTGCTATTCGACGCGTAGTTGGCTGGGTATGCTTGTGACTTTGCAGAGATTTCCGCACTCTTTTCCTCATCGAATGGGTCAATATTCCAGTCTCCGACCTCTCCGCATCACTCGTAACGCTACATTACACCATACATAACGTACCGGGGTCGCGTAAAAAGGTAATGTGGAAAACGGAGAGGGAATGTTTGGAATAGCGCCTAAGTGGCCTTGGCCCTTTGCCATGTGTGCTCTGTAATCAAACGCACGTTCTCGATCTTTGGGCCAGCGGCGTCGCGTTTCCGGCCTCAACGAGATAGGGATAAGACATGCACCTGGTTGCGGCATTTCTGTCATCCGCCATCGGCAGCAGGGTGGGTTCCCTCGACCTTCTTTCAAGCCCTTTCCAACCGTCAAGAATAATGACAGGGGCATACATGTAGACAGATAGGTCCCAAAAAAGAAATGTTCCCAGCATCCGAACCGGCGCTCTGGGCATATATATGACTGCAGCTCCGCTTTCGAAAAGATTTACCGGTTCGTGCAGTCTTCCGACGTCAGGTTGACAACATTGGCCGGTCGGAAACGTTGAGTCCTAGCGACTGCAGCATCCGCGTGTACCGCACTAGAGCTAGAGGTGCTACCGTATGTAGTATGATACCGTAGGAAGGAGGCAAAAAAGATCGACTTCTCGTCATAGGATCCAAGCATCGATGCCCAGGGCTCCACATTTGCTGTCCTTGTCCACTGTGCGTTTGCGTGCGCGTGCTCGGCCTTATTCGGAATTCATGCCCGTCTGCTCGGCCTAACCTCCAGAGGCAGTTTAAGTCTCTATCGATCAGTGGTGGTTGCTTCTGATCACTTCAAGGCCTTTCTGGCCGCATGGACACACGGAGTAGGGACTTGACCAAAAACAACGCGCATATCTATCGGTGCGTTTCTTAACCCATAGTGCGGCCGGATGTGCAGACAGCGGCTCTAGCCGGCGCCGAAACTCTCGCGCCAATCACATCACACAGCAGACGAAAACACATGTGTGTCCCGTCTCCGATAGTTTTATTGGCAGGCAACGCTAGCACAAACGAGAATATTTAGATTGTGCATTTGCTCCCATTTCAATATCCACGAGTCATCGTCACCGTTGAAGCTCGCATGGTTAGACGGTAGGATACTGGACAGGGAGTAGAACAGTTAAAAGGCCCCTCAGACTTCCTCAAACCCCCATGACAAGTGAATATCAACTATCTACCAGGCTGGTCAGATGAACGCTACAACGCTCGTATGGAGGGAGACGGATACATATCGGCTTTGGTGCCTAGATTAAGTAGAATGAATCTTCAGACCAGCGCAATGCAGACATCCGCCTTTCGCCATCATGCAAATAGGCAAGCTATGCAGGGAGACAACTGGAACGAAACGATGGAAATCGTGACTAAAGGGGATGGCAGTACGTTGGCACGTAAATAAGGTCGACCTCAAGACCAAGAAAAACAAAACCGCACCAAATCAGAATATTTGTAAACGCTTGGTCAATGAAAAAACGGCTTAGTCTGAAGGAGAAATTTTTCCTTGAGTGATTAACCACCCACCACCAGGCGACAGTTATGGTTCAGTTCGGACTTGGACGTCTTTGACCGCAGTCTGAGCTGTTTTTCGTCCAATTTCTTTGGCTGTGAAACAACCCTGCTAAATGCAAAGTATCGTAACTCTTTTGCAAAAGTAGGAGAATTATAAGAAACTGTCCAGTCTTCACATATCGAAGTTGCCGTTGTTGAACACACCATCATCCCCATCCCCACCAGTCTTAACAATGCCGCTCATGCGATCTTCCCTTCGGCTATGCTTAGCCTCGAAAGGATCTTCCCAATTCTGGTCATCTTCTTTTTCGTCTTCCTGCATTCTTTCGAGTTCGTCTCTTTCACGATCCCCAAACTGCTCATCCATGGTACTATCATCTACAAACGTAAATCCCTTGAAATTGGCTTGCATACCAGGTGAAAGCGGTGTGGAAGCTGCCATATTGCCAGATGCGAGCTGGGCTGCACGAGCGTTTAGAGAGCCGGGTCCCATTAATGCGTTCGTGAATTCGGGGTCGAAATTTGAAGTATCAAGTTCTGACTTGAGCTTTGGCTTGAAGGGTGGAACGACGTTCTTCTTCATAAGAGCGTCCCAATCAATATCGTGAAAGAATGGGTGCGCCTTAAGTTCCTTTGCGTCTGAAGTAGCTCCCAGGCGATGTTTTGGGTTCCTATTAAGTAGCCCCTTCACGAAGTTTCGTCCCTCAGTGCTAAGTGCATCTCGTGGAAACCGGACTTTGCCAAATGCAATGTTTTTGTACATCTGCTGTGTATCCTCTGCGTAAAATGGGCTCCAGCCACAGCACATCTCAAATACGAGGACACCAAGAGACCAGAAATCGACCATTTTCGTGTAGCCTTGCTCATCCAGTAATACTTCAGGCGCGAGATACTCGGTTGTCCCGCAGAAAGTATTTGTAGTGTCGTTGTTCTGTAAATTTGCTTTCGAAAGACCAAAATCGCATAACGCAATATGGCCGTTAGCATCGAGCAGGATGTTCTCAGGCTTGAGATCACGATAGACTATATCATGCTTGTGAAGGTGTTCCAGAGCGAGGATAAGTTCTGCGATATAAAACTTCGCGCGCTGTTCGTTAAATCGCCCCTCTTTCTGCAGATGCCAGAATAGCTCACCACCAGACATATAGTCTGTCACAAGATATAGATCGCTGGGAGTCTGAAACGAAAACTTTAGTCCAACGATAAATGGCGAATCAGCCATTGCCGTCCGGACAAGAATGTTCCGTTCCCCAATGGTATGAGCAACTTCTTTCTTCTGAACGATAACCTTTTTGGACAAAACCTTCATAGCATAAATCCGGCGGGTATCCTTTTTCCGCACTTGATAAACTTGTCCGAAAGTCCCTATTGGTGGGTTAGTAACTATGCGGACCCTCAGCAGAAGCACATGAAATGACGAACCTTTCCCAATCAATTTGAGAATCTCGAAATCCTCTGGTCCGTAGTGCTTCTTATCTATATTCTGGAACCTCATCTGGAGTTTGATTTCTCCAGAGATATTTCCCTCGCCACTACCGCGAGGTTCAAGTTTAAACCAGCCATCGACCACTGTTTCTTGGTCTTTGAGGAAAGGACACAGCCGAACGTGTCCAAGAAAGGCCTCTTGGTTCGATCGGTCATACACAGAAACGTCGATCTCCGACTGTTTGCCAATGACATCACTGCACAGCATTAATATAATCACCCATAAAATAGATGAGGGCACAACATACAAAACTGCCTCCTGGTCCCACTTGGGGTTTGATATTGGAATCCCATCCCGGCTTGTTTCTTTGCTGTCAGGCAAACTAGTATTGCTACTTTGTCGGCTTTTCATAGGGATTGCCATTCTCCGACCAACCTCACCTCCGATAGGGACTCCCCCAGAATCACCCCTACGACTTTGCTCTTGATCGATATCGAATTCCCGCTTCTTGGGACCTTTTGATATGTATTCGTTCCACTCAAAAACGCAGACCACGTAGGGGTCGTGACTTGGCCTTAGACCTCTAGCTTCCACAATCTTGACTGTAAGCTTGCCTTTTGGTGGTCCGACAGCAGCACCGCTTCCGGAAACCGCAGTTCCTGCACTACTCGTGGAACTTGTAGTTGCGGCGTCACTGCCTGCGTGGCCATTCGAAGAAACCGAGGGTATCCCGGGAATAACTGGATTTGAGGCAACGGTAAGCGATTGCTTCTCAACAAAGTTGCCTGCACTTGTAGTCCCCCTTGGAGTCTGTGGGGGGGTGTTCTGCTGGAAGAAATTGTGCATTATGCCAGGTAACCGCTTGTCCGCCGACAGGTCTGGCCGGGGAGTAGCAATGCCCGAACCAGGCTGAGACGCGCCGATGTGATCGTGTGTGTCATCATCAGACCGACTCTGCATCATGGCCTGTCTCAATAAATCTGCCGCAGTGTTTGGATTCACACCATCGTTTGTCCCCATCGCAAAGGACCCTCCCAATCTCGACAGCGCACCACCCAAAATAGGCGTTACGGTGCCTGGAATTCTGCAGGCGTTCGCGTTGGTAACGTTAGTGGTCGCCACCGCAGCTGAACTTTGCGATTGATATGGTAGTGGCCTTTGTGAAGCTCTTGTCGAGTTTTCTCGCGAGTGTAGTGGGGTACCTGACTGACTCAGAGGGCTAGGAGGAAAGTTCGCACTGGTTGGACTAGTCGGATTGCTCGTCGTGTTGCTTGTTGGGTTGGCCGTACCAGCCGCGCTCGAAGGCCGACTATTTGGCTGTGAAGAACCCGACACGCCGTTACCTGTGTGAAGAGGAGAGAATTGTTGCGAAGTCGGAAGTTGAGGGGTATCCAGTCCAGGCGAGGATGAAGAAGGCGGGGCGCGACCACCAAAAAGCGTAAAAGCAGTGACCATTCTGCTACTAAGCCTTCACCGTTTAGGGAGTGGACAGACCCGAAAGCTCTTGTCAAGTCCAACCTCTCAGCAATGCCCGAGTTAGCGTGGCTACCGGTCTCGTAGCTCCCGACGCCTATTGTGGCGACGCAGTGCAAGTTATGCGCACGAGGGCAGTGCCTCTTTGTGCGAGAGCCTAGGCGGTTTCGTAAGCTTACGATCGATCCAAAGGCCCGAGATCAGACACGAAATTTGCGCGCTTAGTTAGAAGTGGCGCTGGGCTACTAGTGTTCAGCCTTGAGGATATCCAATGCCACTGGAGTCATAGACTTTGATACCCGAGCTCAGGCAGCTTAAATCGGCAAGTCACTGGCGGAGGCTGAACGAACGAGAAGGAACTTACCAGAGGAACGTGACAGGCGGCAGACAATAAATCTTGTGTGCCTCTAGGGGAGAGAAGCTGTATCTTATCTTGTATTGTTTCTGCAAGGAAGTCTGAGGCCTCGGAGACGAAAGATGCAATCGATCGCGTGCGGAAACGTGGGGCGGAAGTGGCTAACGTTTGCTTCGATTTTGAGGACGGCGGCAGTTCGGGAAAACCTGATTCTGGTGGGGCTACCTATAAACGGCCTGCTTCGGCTTTGCTGGTCTGGACTTCGCTTTGTTCCAGCCCAATTGAATATCAGACTTTTTGTGCTGCAGTCGTAAAAGAAAAGAACACAAATCAGACGACAATCGCCCAGGAGATGTAAACGCGTTCTGGAAAAGCCAGTGGCACGTCGAACAGATCGAGCCTGTCCGAGGCGGACAGCTGCAGGAGCAGCAATCAATCAGGAAACAAACTGTTGGGACGAAGCGGTGGGGATTGCCAGCCTCAGCATCATCGACTTGCACGGTTGATCTCGGAAACCAAGAGATTTGTGCGGAGAGCTACGTGACAATATATCTCCCTTGATATCTGTGCCCGATACGAACATTCAGTGCTGAAATTTTTGTTCAGACAAAGCCCCAGCTGTGTGTCTATCACTTGGGCAAAGCGTTGTTGCACCCTGTTCGTCAAGTCAGAAATCAAAACATGGCCACTCCAGCTCACACTGCATAACCAGAGGGAGCATGCCAACCTAGGTTCATGCTAGATTCGCGCCGTACTTCTGCAAATGCCCTTTATCCATCGATTGTGTTTGCCATTACCGTTCTTCTCGAGTTCGTTCATTACCCCATCCTTGGATCTGTGAAATTCTCGCAGTCGATTTTCGGCTGAATTTGCGCTCACATTTATTGTATTACATGGAGCGCATACTATGTATAACTACGCGGAGATCAATTACCACAAGATTTAGCTCGCCACAATCTGGGAAAACGTTGCACGGATCTTGAAAGGAACCAAAGCATAATTGATTGAGGCTTTCTAGTGCAGCACTGAAGAACGCCGTGCATCGGCGTGCATGTACGCCCGAATTTATGGGGCTTTTGAGAACCACCTATCAACCGTATCCCGCCCTTTCAATCCAGATGAGGCCCAATATATGCAGTTGTCTTCAGCCCCAGCTTCTGAAATGGGTGTTGTACTGAACAGAAAGGTGCATTCCTTCAGCTGCAAACATAACCAATCGTGCAGCAAGGTATAAATTGTCCCGTAAGCATAGGACGTACTGGTCCTGAAATGCTGACGGGCACGTGCAATCATAGGAGTGTTTGTGTTTATAAACGTCTAGATGCGTGCATACGAGCATGTCTTACACCCTCCACTAGGGAGTAAGCTATGCATGTCAAAACGCTTCCTGCAGACCGCTGTGAATATTGATAAATTTGTAATTGAACCTAAAGAAGCCCGCTCTACCTTATCGCTTCTGGAACTGTGTAGCCTCAGATTTATTTGTCAGTCAAATGGTCCAAACTCTTTCGTTCTCTTCACGTATGCACGTGCTTTACGCCTGAAAATTCTTAGCTGACTAACAAGCGAAATGGCCAAACCAAACCACCCATGAATGTTGCCCTTAGCAGACGAGCAGACAAGCAGCTTAATCCGCGTCGTACTTATACACAAACGGCAGACCGTTAGAGCGAACAAAACCGCGATGGGGCGACGACCGCGCGCTGCAGCGCAAGCTGCAGCAGCATCGCTAAGTATGCTACAACCTCCCACTTGAGCTCTCTGGGTCTGCTTTGGACTCAGGAGAGCCACGCTCCGTCAATCTTTAATGAAAGGTGTCTAACTGCATTCCTTCCTGTGTTAGGGACGCCCACGCCACAGATCACAGATGACCTGTCTGATGAGGATATGGGAGATGTCGCGATACCACACGATTCGTCTCCGGAAGAAGAGGAAGCTGCTACCCCAGAACCAGCCGCAGATCCTCCCTCAGAGCCCGATATTCCAATACCGCAATCCACCATTCCTCGAAAGCGCCGCCTTGGACGTCCACCAAAAAACAGGCCGCCTGATTGGGATACTCCAGATGAACCTGCAACTGCTGATGGAGGCTCAGATATGGGCACTCCAGTTCGGCGACGGCGAGGTCGTCCACCAGCATCTGGCTCCAGATTCAAGCCTCGAGGCGGTCCCTCGCACGTTACGCAAGTTCCAATCGACAAAGAAGGAAACATGATGGATGTTATTAACGATGAGGTCGCCCTGCCAGAAGACCCAGAAGGCGAGACGAAGGTCGACAAGATGGGGCGACTACAAGATGGTCGAGATTACCGCTGTAGAACGTTCACCATCCTTGGTAGAGGGGAGAGATTATACATGTTGTCTACCGAGCCAGCGCGATGCATTGGCTTCAGGGACAGCTACCTATTCTTTCAGAAGCACAAGCAACTCTACAAAATCATCGTCGATGAACAGGAAAAGCGTGATCTTATTGACCGTGAGCTTATCCCTCACTCTTACAAAGGCCGTGCGATTGGTGTTGTTACTGCTCGGTCTGTTTTCCGAGAGTTCGGTGCACGCATCATTGTCGGTGGGAGAAAGATCATCGATGACTACCAAGTTGCTGCTGCAAGAGCAAATGGAGAAGTGGAAGGCGAATTGGCAGACCCGCATGACGAGTTACCGAAGCCTGGCGAGCCGTACAACAAGGACCGATACGTCGCATGGCACGGAGCCAGCAGTGTGTATCATTCTGGTGCGCCTAGCGTGCCCATGGCAAATGGAAAGGTCGCTGATGGGAAGAAAAAGAAAGTGACTGTCACAGAGACGAATTGGATGCTTGAGCACGCAATGGAAGCAAGGTATGCCCAAAAAGCCCACACGCCTCAGAGCGTTCGCTTCTGATTCAATAAAATTCGCATCACCGAGATATTGTAATGCTAACAATTCGCTCGCAGTCGCTTCAACTCTTCTCTTGCTGCTGCACGTCGGACAACATTAAAGGGTGTCTACGATCCGCATACGAATCTGCTACAGTTTCCAAATATCATGCAACCAACCCATGCACGCTGGGAACTACTACCAACCCCACCCCCAACCCATTCCTCCTCCGACAAACACGCCATTGACGGAGCCACCACAAATGGCGCTTTGGTCAATGGCACAGCCCCCCTATCCATTGAAGGCCACGATCCTCAGGAATCCCAATCCATCTTCCCTCCCCCTGCCCCTATTTATTCGCGTAACTTTATGATATCCGACACATACTTCGAATCGCCTCCTTTATCTAATCTTGGCGTCCCTGGCCCTGACGGAGACGAGTGGGATGTCGGTCCGAAGGGTCTTGCAGACGTCCCAGACGATGTAGCAGCGCTCCTCCCTCCTGATTGCTTACAGGCATTCCTAGAGGCGCAGTCTGAGGAGCGGAAGTGGAAGTCAAGTTGGGGCAGCGAATCTCGGGATGGACTGCGAGCTAATCTGCGGATACTCATGTAAAATCCTTCCTTGTGGGTTTTGTTTTCTGGGTGTGCATTATTGTATCCTGCATTCTACAATACTCCCCATCTCCTAAACGCCACCATCTTCAGAACAGGCATTTGATATGCGAAGAGGACAGGCCATGGGTAGAGGGCCTTGGCTGAGGGAAACTGGACTGTACTTTTATCTCAAACCCGAATTTCGTTTTGATACTGCTCGTATAGGGAGGAGTTGTCGTACATTTCTTGTACGCTAGTCGACTTTGCAGTTGTTTAACTGCTGGGCTTGTTAAGAGAGGGGATATTCCTTAATTAAAATAGTATTACCTACGGTATATAACCTTGTACCTCTGTAAACTGTGCTTGTAAATAGTGTCTCTGATCTTAAAAAAATCCCAGAGACAAAAATGCAAGAAACCCATTTTAAATGGGTCAGGTAATTTTGAGCCGGCCTAACCGAGAATGGTCCCGATCACACATAATTCTTCATAGGTCACAATAACGACCAACATCGGTTAGTTGGCTTCGTGGCCTAATGGTAAGGCGTCGTCTTCCGGTTATCGAAATTGGCGAAGATTGTGGGTTCGAGTCCCATCGGAGTCGTTGGGTGTTACATTTTTGTTCTTCAGATGAAGGGTCTGTGTGAATTTTTTTTGGCTATTCTTTGAGTACTAGATAGTCCTCTTAGCGTCGAATGTTAATTGAAGATAAAACCTCCATTTGTTCGTCTTCACTAGATATAGAGAACATGCACGGAAATAACAGCTACAACTCCTGCAACACAACATCTCGTCCATTACTTGTCATCCGGTACCGCGACATAAAGTCATCACGATTAACTAGAAGGAAATAAACGTCAGTAGATAACAAATAGATTCTGTAAGGGGTAAAAAGTATACCATAACCCCCGCATATTCTTCGTTTACCAGTGAAAGACGAGCGGCCATGCAGGACACGCCAATTATCGAAAACTGAACTACTGTCAGTGACAAGCTAAGACTCTATTTACGTCCATCGGAGCATAGATTACTTAACGGTCTCCCCGGCCTCAACTGTTCCCAATACTCGACTTCCGGCCTCTTCAAGATCTCACTCCACTTCCTCACTGCCTCGTACCACATCTCTAACTCCTCATTGCTCTCCCACCTATCCATCGTCGCTCTATCGTCGCTATTCCACCTCACCTGCCACAGTTCCCCAGTCTCCGGATGGTGATTTAACACCGGAAACGCCCACGCTGGCTGAATCGAAATTCCCACATTTCCTGACGCATGGGCTCGAATTCGAGTTTTTGACAAGGTCTGATAGAACTCGGGGCTCTCTTCTCGTAGCATCTCAGCAGCCAGAAAACCGTCTACAAGGAGTGAAGCTCCACCCGAACCTTCAGTGTGTGAAAGGAGGTGGAACATTTGCAGGCCGGCGGGGTCGGTGAAGTAGGTCGTGTCCGTGTGGGCGCGGAGGGCGAGGGATGTGTAAGCTGTGTCTTTCGAGGCGAGGTCCGCGGTGAAGTCGTAGAAGCCGCCGTAGTGGGTTGGCCGAACGAAGGCGATGCGTTCGAGCAGCTTTTCCGTGTCCCCTGGTGAGATAGGAGACTCCTCGACATAGCAGAAGCCGTATTTTCGCTATAGGGGATTAGTACAGACATGAGCGGGAGCCGGACTGCATACGATTTTGTAGGCCCATTCGGCTACTCCTTCGTCTGAGGCCATTACGTCCTTGTACTGGACTGTCGGCGGATTTTTACGGACACTGCTTCCCCACAGAACCATTCTGGCAAGATTTTGAACTAGTACTCTTCAAGGTGATGGTATGTCACTTACTCTGGGGATTCAGAAGGTTTTGGTGTTCTAGGGTTGTACGAATGTTGCTTAAGCCACTTCCAGGAGAAGTAGCTTTGGTGACGGTCATTGCTCCCTAAGTACGGGTCAGGTCCTTGCAGTCTCTTTTGATTTTTGCGCAGGGGCAACGCACATGTTATTTTCATTCCATCCTTATGTGCTTCTACCTTTTCAGGCTGAATATCTTTCGGAACCTACGAGTGGAAATAGCGTAAGTTGCAGCTTCTAGGCGGGTCTTAATAGTAAGAGTCAGGGTTAACACACACTGCATATATCCAGCAATCTCTGCTTCGTGTCTTCGTGCAGGCATTCTTGACATTGACAGTGATCCCTAATACACCCCAGTAAGCACATATAAATTATGCAAAGTTCGAAATACATACCTTAGCCAGATATTGTGACTTTTCCAGAAATCCACAATGAGCTTTTTTTTTAACTATTGTTTCTGACAAGGAAAATTACTAGTGAGCCTCCGACCCCTCTTGCCATGGAACCACAACTTTTTTCGCGTCGAATAAAATATTAGAAACACTAGATCCAGTTGGTCTCGAAATAACTGCCCTCTCCGGCCGTGGTTTAACCTGACCTGCCGTGGAACCCTAAAGCAGGGCAGCAAAAATCAGGTAAGATCACCCCATCTTCAATGAAGCCTAAGGTTCAGAGAGCAACTCACAATCCCTGAGTAGGATAATCTTTGTACCACCAGAAACTGCCTCTTATAGGCTATAATAGAGCCAAAATTAGCCCGTTTGGGGGCTAGGCATATCCAGAAAAGAGCCATGTTTGTTTCGAGGAATTTCCTGTGGGGAGAATCAGACCTCTCCGAGAACAAGTGCCAGCAGTTGAACCTCGGCTTCTTGCCCCGCTAAAAACTACCGATACCCCGACAGCTCTTCCTTCACATTCGGCTACGCGCCCTTATATTACCCACGCTGCCACAGATAATATTTCTACAGAAAATTTAGTTTGTTCAAACAGAATTGGCTATACCTGAATTGAGCAACTGCGGCAACATTATACTCCTAAACCTTATATTATCACCGTTAGCAGCGATGAGTGGACCTGGCGTTGGTTTCGAACCTCCCTCAGTTGAAGTGTCTTGGTTGAAACGGGACGTCCTCCTGTTCGCAAATAGCATTGGAGTTACATCTGATGAGCTACACTTCCTATATGTATACCTCCACTCCGCCCCTGGACCATCGTTCCTCATGAATCGAGCTAATGGGTTGTTCCCGAACCCAGGAAATCCATCCCAACTTCCAGGTCTTTCCAACTTACCCTATAATCCTGCGTGAGTCCAGTAACAAACAGCTGGATATAAAGCTCTTGTAACATTGGAAACTCACTAGCATTCAAGCATACCGACCAAGAAGTGATCGACTTCTATGCCCGCTCCAGCTCGACTCCAATCCCGGGCGTCCCTAAATTCGATAGCCGTCGGGCCGTTGATGGCCAACGAGCGATGACCTTCTTGAAGCATCTCCCTCCAACCTCGGAAGGTTGCAAGTTCGAGCTGAAGAGTAAGGTCACGGGTGTGTACGACAAGGGCAGGCCGGGAACTGTGGTTGAGATGGAGACGTTGCTTGTCGATAAGTCAAATAGTGACGTGTATGCAAAAGCATTGTCGAGTACGTTCTATGTCGGCCAGGGAAGCTGGGGAGGTCCGAAAGGTACGGGAAGCCCTTAGTAGCTGCTCTCGCTGCAATTGACAGTAATCTCCAGGTCCGGCAACGGTCAATTATCCGCCACCAGAAGGCAAGGGACCCGACGCGATCTTCACCCAACAGACAACGAAAGAAACAGCTTTACTCTACCGCCTAAATGGGGACTACAACCCCCTCCACGCTACCCCAGAACCAGGCCAAAAGATGGGCTTCGGTGGAGTCATCTTGCATGGTCTCTTTTCCTGGAATGTGTCTGCACATGCGATTCTCAAAACGCTCGGTAGTAGTGACCCTGCGAACCTAAAGGAGTTTCAAGCTAGATTCGCGGCACCTGTTATTCCCGGAGATAAGCTTATTGTGGAGATCTGGCGGACTGGGGAGGTAGATAAGGAGGTAGATAAGGAGGGATGGGAGGAGATCCGCTTTGTTACAAGGGTGGAGGGCAAGGGGGTGGTTTTGAGTAATGGGCGGGCATTGGTCAAGGTTGCTGGAGGGAGGGGAGAGAGCCGATTATGATAGCTGCTAATAGATATTGGATTGCGTAATTTGGTTGCGTTACTAACGAGATATAAGGGAAAGCCTCCACCGGAAATGTTGGTGCCGATGTTGGGAATGTGCCTGTATACTTTGCCGTCATCGGACAATAAATCCCGGCCGCCTACAGATGCCAAAAGCGCAGTCTTGGCACCTCCATTTCGTAGCATCTCAGGTAGCTAGCCCTATGGATGGACAACGGCTTATCGGACTCCGTGTATTAATTTAAGAGTACAATATCTGGCCGTCTATTGCACTTCTCTTAGGAATACAAGCCTCTAATTTAACTGTATTGACGCTGTCTTATTGTCTCGTATTTATTTATCATCGAAACGCGGCTAGGTACTATTGAATCAACAATCGCCATTGCCTTGTTCATATTTTTTGACCAAAGCGGAAACTATCGACGTCGGTACTAATGCGGAGATCCGAACGACCTCCGTCTCCCCATCCTCCACCGCAATCCCTCCCATCTCGTCCTCAGCATTCTCGCAACGGCTCCTCCGTCAACGGCTCCCGCCAACAAAATTCACAAGGACAAAGTTCCTCTTCACATAGCAAAGCTTCAAACTCCAGTTCACCCGTGTCATACAATCACTCGAAACCTCCACCTCCTCCGGCTCCAGATCCCCCTTCTGTTGACACTTCTCCATCCCGCCACAAACCCCGACGCCAGAAGATGCCCCCGAGGCCTAATCCGGTACTCGCCGCTGCGGATGCCCAATGGCTCTTTACCGAGGAAGACATGGCTCGTACTCCATCAGTGATGGATGGCATGAGTATGGAGCAAGAGCGACAACTTCGGAGCAAAGGCGTCAATTTCATTACGATGGTTGGGATAATGTTGAAGCTCCCGCAGCTGACTTTGGCAACGGCTAGCGTCCTCTTGCATAGGTTCTACATGAGACACTCTATGCTCGACGGGCCGAACCATGCTGGGTTTCATCACTACGTATGTTTATTTGTTCAGTCGCCATAACATTCCTACGTGTGGGAGCAAATTGCTAATAGGTGGTCCAATCTTTAGGCAATCGGTGGAACTGCCTTGTTTCTTGCAACTAAAGTCGAAGAGAACTGCCGGAGGATGAAAGAGCTTGTCGTTGCCTGCACCCGGGTCGCCCTCAAGGAGCCAGATCGGATGGTCGACGAGATGGACAAGGAGTTCTGGAGGTGGAAAGACGCGCTGCTCGCCAATGAAGAAATTCTTCTGGAAGCAGTCTGCTTCGATGTATCTCTGCAACAGCCATATAATATCCTCTTCAACGACCTTGTCTACTTCGACATACAGAATGACTCTGAACTTCGGAACTCAGCCTGGGCGTTCCTTAACGACAGCCTTATGACCACGCTCTGTCTCTTCTACCATCCCCATGTCATTGCAGCAACGGCTCTCTACTGCGCTGCAAAGCGCTGCAATACTACCATACCTGATCAGGACGGCCAGCCATGGTGGGAAGTTCTCGGAGCGAAGCTCGTGGACATCAAGAAGGCGTGCAACCACATGGCCGAAGTTTACGAAAATAGCCCTCTGAAAAAACCGGAGAATACTTACCTTCGAACGCCAGAAGACACTGATCCTGCCACTGCAAAGACTAGAGGTCATGGCTCACCTTCGGACGTGACACCTACTCGAGCCCCCATATACCGCGACTATGATAAATTCAACCTCAACACCGAACTCTCCGGCAGCGATGACGGCCCAGAAGGCCGCCAATCTCGCAAGCGGTCTAGAGAAGCTAGTCCGCATAGCCAGAGTAATGCAAGCAGAGACATGGCTGTCTCATCCACTGAGCCTGCGGGGTCGGGATGGACGCCTGTTAGCGAGCGGCAGATTAAGAGGCAGAGGACCGCTGAGCCGGCGGATGAGGAGACTACGAGAAAGGAGGAGGCGGAAGCGAAACGGCAGGAGATGATTGCGAAGCATTGGACGTTTAGGGATAAAGATGGACATGTGATGAAACGGAGTCCTCCGGAAAAGAAGGATGTAAAAGTCGAAGGAGAGCAGGTTGGGAAGGAGGATAACGTGAATGTAAAGATGCAGACTGATCAAACTAGAAGCCAGGGAGAGGCCAATAAGCCTGGTCAGGTCGTCGAAGTAGCCAAGCCTAGCGAACTGGCAATCAAAACGGAGGGAATGGCAGATGGAGAAGAGAGCGAGGAGGGGGAAGTCATGGAGCCTTAGCCGAAAGACAGGCGGACATAATCTGGGACGTTATCGCTCATACCCATTCTCCGTATTTCTTACATATCCAGTTCTCCTTGTTCCTCGCGAACCGATCGAAAATTGGAGAATGGAGTTTTCACCCGGTGGCGCATTTTGCTCATTGCTGTTACTTTGCGCGGCTTTTGATCATTGGAGTATCTGGTGTGCGGCGTATCGCGTAAGCGCGGTTGTGGTTTCTTGGAAGCAGAGACTTATAGCTTAAAAGCCTGTCGACTACGTCTGAGAGCATGTTTGTCTTTAGCTCGGATATTGCAACTTGATGGGCAAAGGCTTGCTTTGTGTTTTTGTAAAACCAGAGCATAGCTGCAAAACAAGACAATCATAGATATCAAAGACTCTCTAGAGTAGATCGGGGCTACAGATCTGAGGCTGTAGACCCGAAAGCGGCCTTAGGGCGATCAGTTTCACAAGTACAAGTTCGTACACACCAACACGTTGCAGAGGAATATTGCCATTGGCACCCTGTACCGGGAAAGTGATTGCGGTGATGAAGTGGATACGGTGGTTGACAGAGAACAGTCAATGCGTAGATCGGGTGTAGTAGAGGTGGGCTGAAGGGAAGGGGTGCCAGTCCGGCAGGTAAGCTCGAGTTAAGTATGAAAGGGTTAGAGGAGACGGTATATTGCTATATATTAGCTCGGAGGGGGAATATGCCTGCAATGGTAGTTTATCTATATCTTCTTCCATGGCCTAGGTTTGTCAACGAGGATCGCCATGTCACTTTTTGCAGTTTGATTGTTTAGGTGCTGATTTAGATAATTCTCGGAGAGAATATCTGTGTCGTAGGTTTTGCCGCTCTCCCGAAGTGGTCCGTGCACGACTGTCTTCTAATCCGATTATATTTCGGCATATCTGACATCCACAGCTTGATATCAACAAAGTCGAATTCTTTGATATGTTGTGACAACTTTCTAACTTACTCAATCTGAAGGCTGACCGGTAGGGTGAACGTCATGTCTTCCCATCCGCCATCACGCCCACGTCGCCTACCTTCTGTGCCTGCTGCCACCTCTGCTGCGGCAAACCAAGAAGCTTCTAGGGCTCTGTCATCGCAGGAGACAGCCCAACCTCTCTATATAAACGGTGTCTCTTCCAGTTCTTCCGAAGTGATCTCTCCTGGCGAGAATGCTGAGCTAGCCGCCGATGGTGATCAGCAGCTATCATCTCGGACTGCTGTGCCTTCAGAAGAGGACCAGCCGCGAAAATGCTGGATCTGTTTCAGCGACGAAACTGAAGACGACCCTATGTCATCTGAATGGCGCTCTCCATGCCCCTGTGCACTAACGGCGCATGAATCGTGCCTGCTCGACTGGGTTGCTGATCTCCAAGGTCCTGGTGCTCATAAGGGCGGTCGGAAGATTCTCTGTCCTCAATGCAAATCTGAGATTCAAATCAAACGTCCCCAAAGCGTCGTTGTTGATGCCGTCCGTACCTTAGATCTTGCTGCAGGATATTTGCGAATTCCGGCGATAATATCCACGGTTGGAGGTTGTGTCTTGACTGGGTGTACGGTCTTTGGCATTCACACGATCGTCATGATATTCGGCGTAGACGACGCCGAACAGTTAATACCAGGCGGGGCGAACGCCTTCACGGTTTACAGGGCCCTAAGTCCGTTTGTGGGCTCTCCAGAGGAGTGGAGTTGGCGCCTAAGTGTCGGATTACCGTTAATCCCTGGTGTTCTGGTCCTAAGCAGAATGAAACTCGGAGATGCCTTACTACCTTTCCTGCCCGTCTTATTTTTTGTTACCCAACACAACGAGAGCGATTTCAACGTGGTAGACTGGCCACCAAGCGCAGTGTTGACACTGGCGGTCCTGCCTTTCCTTAGGGGCTCCTACAACCTACTATTCGAGTACACTTTTGGGGAGAAAGAGCGAAGGTGGATTAGGGAAGCCCGACCACGTGGTGGAGAGTCCGTCAATGAAGCGCCTGCGGCTGCTGGCAACGCCCAGTTGGCTGATGACGGGCAGATTATGGCTGATGCGGCTGAAGAAGATGTGCTTGTCCAACTAGATATTGAGCTTCGGCTTGGCAATGAAGAAAATGTCGAGGAACCTCCAGCGGAGCCTCCTTTAATTCCAGAGGTCCAACAGGCTGCGGGTGGTGATGTTCAGAATCCTGTTCCACAGCAGCAACCAGCAGCAGCCCAGCAAAACATGACCCCGCTGTCCCACGTCACCGACACTGTCATTGGAGCCCTATTCTTTCCCGCAATATCAGCTGCTATGGGCAAGATCCTCGAACTAATACTGCCAAAGTCATGGACAAGTCCAAGTGTTAAGGGAAGTGCGCATTCGACAGTACGGAGAGGCTTGTTACAAGCTAGGTGGGGTCGAAGCATTGTGGGGGGCTGTTTATTTGTGGTCCTTAAGGATGCAATCATCCTCTACAGCAAATATAGGAGGGCTCAACAACATCGAGAGACTAGAATTGTAGATTACAAAGGTTCAAAGGGGCGAAAGCGGAGTATTCGGTAATCAAGACCTTTTCTCTGGGGACTATTCAGCATGGTATCTACTTCTATGGTGTCTGGGATAGATTTACGGCCATGGATTAATAAAGCGTGATATGCTTATGGCCGTAGTAGCATTTAACGATATATGTATACTTGCATTACTTTGCAGAAACGTAATATTTATGTGATGGTGTTGATGAGCGATGAGGTATGGCAGGCCGCTTTAACTGCATCTCGCTTCGATATGCGTAAGGCCCAAGATCATCACTCATTCAAACCAAAAGTTGGTTCCCAGATATCTCCCCATTTCACTTGTGCACTTTCTCCTCTCTGGGTAATTTGGCGGTTGAGCATCCTGAACTGAAGTGAATCCGTGTTTTTACAAACGACGATGTCGTCACCACCAGCGGCCGGCGACGATGCTCATCTGCTGGAGGATGCTTTGGCTGTGGTGAGGCAACAGACGCATCTCATGCGCAAATGTTTAGAGACCCCCGGGAAGTTGATGGATGCACTGAAATGCAGGTATGCAAGTTGCTCTCTCCGTAAGACTCAATCCATAGATTGGGTTGGTGGTTTTAGCCATATATTCCGGCGTAGCTTACGCATCGCCGTATTACGAGATAGCTCCACCTTGGTATCAGAACTCCGAACAAGCAGTCTCGGGCCAAAGCAATACTACGAGCTGTATATGGCAGTGTTCGATGCTCTCCGACACCTCTCAGTATACCTCCGAGAAAGCCACCCTGTCAATCATCTTGCGGACCTATACGAACTTGTACAATATGCTGGCAATATCGTCCCCCGTTTGTACCTGATGGTAACTGTCGGGACGGTCTATATGGCTATTGAAGACGCTCCTGTGAAAGAGATAATGAAAGACATGATGGAGATGAGTCGCGGCATCCAGCATCCAATTCGAGGGTTGTTCCTTCGGTACTATCTGTCAGGCCAAGCGCGGGATCACCTACCCACTGGCAACGGAGATGGTCCGGAAGGCAACTTGCAGGATTCAATAAGCTTCATCTTGACGAACTTTGTGGAAATGAATAAGTTGTGGGTACGGCTTCAACATCAAGGTCATTCAAGAGAACGGGAGAAGCGAACGCAGGAACGGCAGGAGTTACAGTTACTCGTAGGTAGCAATCTTGTGAGATTGAGCCAGCTGGTAGACTTGGAGACATACAAGAACGTCATTTTGCAGCCGTTGTTAGAGCAGGTTGTACAATGCAGGGATGTATTAGCGCAGGAATATCTCTTGGAAGGTGGGACAATCAAACCCTTGCTGTGTATGACTTCTACTAATTCAAGAATTGTAGTTATTACCCAAGTCTTTCCAGACGAGTTTCATTTACACACATTAGACCAATTCCTCTCGGCTACCGCTAGACTGAATCCTCATGTTAATGTTAAAGCGATCGTCATTGGTCTCATGGACAGGCTTTCGGCATATGCTGCGCGGGAATCAGAATCAGAGCTAGTTGAAGATCGTCAAAAAATGGAAGAGGATGCAGCAACTAGGCTCCTAGAAAAGTTAACGCTTTCTAAAGAAACGAAAGCGAAAGCTCCAAAGAAAGATGAAGGGGAGGATGCGCAGGGGGATAGGACCCAGGCGAATGGAGAATCCAATGAAGACTCGTCCGCCAAACCCCAGGACACTCCTGTTGTTGCCGGAGATAGTGTAGAAGAGGGGAAGAATAAGGCCGCTTCTAAGAAGAATCGGGGTATTCCCGAAAATGTTAAGCTCTACGAAATTTTCTACGAGCAGGTTATCAATCTCATCAACGCACAAAATCTCCCAATACAAGATACCACGGCTTTGCTAGTTTCATTGGTCAATTTAGCGCTGTAGGCTCACCGCTCGATTTTCTGTCAATCTTTAGAGTGCTAACATGTCACAGGAACATCTATCCGGAACGTCTAGGTTTGCATTAAAAGTGAACCCCTTTCCCTGCATTAAAGCTAACCTGACACAGAATATGTTGACCAAGTCCTCGCCTACGCTAACAAAAAAGTTGCTGAACATGCTAACAGCGCCGACCTTCACTCTCAATCATGTCAAGCCAACATTCTTAATCTTCTTCTCGCGCCAGTCAAATCATATTTCTCACTCTTTACGGCTCTCGCTCTCCCGAGTTATGTTCCTTTACTCCACTCACAGACGTATCCCACAAGACGAGCAGTGGCCGGGGAAGTTGCGCGTAATATTCTTAGAAATCAGACAAAGATACCGACCATGGAAAACGTGGAGGGTGTTCTCGAGATTCTAAAGGTTCTGATTCGGGAGGGCATGCAACAGCCTGCTGGGTATCCAGGAGTTCAGACCCAGAGGAGAGGTATGGAGACGGACGAGACTATCGAGGAGCAGGGTTGGCTGGCCCGGATAGTGCATTTGATCCAGAGCAGTGATAACGATACTCAGTTCAAGGTATATCGAAGCCTTCTACAATACGGGTTGTTTGGGGTACTGACAATAGGGGTTACAGCTCCTTCAAACGGCAAAAAAGGCTTTTGCTGAGGGAAACGACCGGATCAAATTCACAACCCCTGCGCTTCTTACATCTTGCCTCAAACTTGCGAGGCGCTACAAGACCCGCGAACACTACGACGACTCCTGGTCTTCGCAATCCACGGCTCTTTATAAGTTTATGCATAACTCACTTTCCGCTCTCTATACCCGTGTTAACGGTGCCGCGGATCTGTGCCTTCGACTTTTCGTTGCTTGCGGTCAGGTGTCTGACCAAACGGGATTCGAGGAGGTTGCGTACGAATTCTTTGCCCAGGCTTTCACAATATACGAAGAGGCCATCAGTGATTCCAGAGCACAATTTCAAGCTGTCTGTGTAATTGCAGGTGCGCTCCACGGGACTAGAGGTTTTAGTAAGGAGAACTACGATACCCTCATCACGAAATGTGCTCTTCATGGCAGTAAACTCCTGAAGAAGCCTGATCAGTGTCGTGCCGTTTACTTGGCCAGCCACCTTTGGTGGGCTGTGGAAATTCCAGGTAGAGGCGAAGAGGATCCTAAAACGGTTAGTCGTTTAGATTGCCTAACATATTAAGCAACTATAACCAGAATGTTCTAACCATACATTTCTAGCTTTACCGTGATGGGAAGCGTGTGCTGGAGTGCCTTCAACGCGCTCTCCGGGTCGCAGATGCCTGCATGGACACGGCTGTCTCCGTCGAGCTCTTTGTAGAGATTCTCAACAGATACGTATACTACTTCGACCAACAAAACGAAGCCGTAAGCCCCACTGCCCCACGTATGCCATGAACCCCAAATCCCGAATCGCTTTGACCGTCAATGCCATGGTCTTGTTTGTGTACTAACACAACTGGTTGGCTGCAGGTGACAACTAAATACCTAAATGGTCTGGTCGAGCTTATCCACTCGAATCTCCAAACTAATCAAGAATCTTCCGCAATCGAGAATCCGAAACGGCACTTCCAGCGGACGTTGGACTATATCGCGTCTAGGGAGTACGAGGGTGTCGTCATCCAAGCAAAATGAGCTTACCCTGGAAGAGTGTTTAGTCTTTAGACGGGATGAACTGGTTCCGTGTGTTAGGCTGTGAGGATCTAGATTGCGGGGCCAAGCAATTGGTAATACCAGGCATTATGGTGGGAGGAACTTCTCTTCTTGTTCCCTTTGACTATGTGGGAGGATATCTTCGCCTTGAGCGCCCCCCCCCCCCAAAATCCGGGTTCAGCATATTCAGTAAGGCCCTTGATGAAAGGCCGATTGTAAGCTATGCTGGGAAAGCGTTTTAACACCTTAAACTCATTCATACGAAAACTTAATTAGGAAGACTGTATTGAGCTTGCTAAAGCTTTCCATGTCAACCCCTCCGCGGAGTGCTCGTCTGTCTGTGTGAACCCCCAATTCTCCATTCGGGGGTTTTCCCCTCTCGTCCACAGCTAATCTAGGTCAGAAAAAAAATTTTCAATAAAAATAACGATCATGCCCAGAATTAGATCTGAATTCGATGGGTGGGATAGCGAGAAGTATCCTTTCGCGATGAAAGGCTCAGTAATCGAACATCGATTCCACCCGTATAAGGATCCAAGCCTTTCCCATTACTCCGCCTCGTTGAGTAGACGGTCGTTGAGGAAGCCTAGCTGGTTTCATGAAAGGATGCAAATCGGAATTCATTGTAGCCCATTCCGCGAGCTCAGCTGGTGCCCACGCCCTAACTCAACTCAGCGAAACGTACATGATTATAGGTCCTGTCGAAATTGTTTCCATATGTCGCCTATAGCGCACCCTGCTCATATTCTGTGGGCCAGAGTAATGATCCAGGAAAGTGGTCTGATATGGCTGAGCGGGTGGATTATCTGTAGGACGATCTTATGAAAGCATGATGCGACTAGCTTCGCCCTCTCCTCCCTTGCTAAATGTTCTTTAAAAATCCTACAATTCTATCAACCAAATCGTCCACGACTTCCGCTGGGTCCCTCTCCAACCCATGGGTGGCGCCTTCCACAACACCCGAAAAATCTTCATCCACATTTCCTCCACCCTCCTTTATCGCTCTACACCACTTTTCCACCAAGCCCGTCTTGTCGACAAATCCTGGCACGAACTCATCCTTACCAGAATACAGAAAGCACGCCTTCGTCTCCGCTGGATACACTCCAAAGGTCTTCTTGAGTCTCTCCTCATCCAAATCCGAGCTGAAAAAATCTTCATACCCATCTTTCTCCGGACTAGCCAAGGAATACCACCGTCTCGCACAACAGGGGGCTCCGAAAAACCCGTCCGTCGCAGTGGAAGGCAGTATCTCCTCCCCTACTCCACTGGCAATCATTTCCTTTGCGACTTTGATGCTATTCTCGTATTGTCCCTTTGGTAAAAGCATCTGCATGGCCTCACGGTCAGACACAGGTGCCTGGAAAATTGCCCCGTTCAAGAGAGGTCTCTGGGGAGACCCGGGGCCACTAAGGTATTCCATAGTGTCTTGGCACCCCGTAGAGTGGCCCATTAAAACGACTTTCCCTTCAGGATTCAATTTTTGGAAGTAGGACACGCATAAGCCTAATTCGCGTGCATCGCGGGTTATGTCGCCGGTGCCCCAGCCAGTGTAGGATGATGTTATAAGTACTTCCACAAGAGAGTAGTCAATTGTTGCGAGTTTTTCGGCGAGTAGTGGGGTGAAGCACACAGTGAACAGACCATCTGAGAGCCCTCCGATGAAGAGGAGTGTGTGTTTTGGTGAGATTTGAGGGCCGCCATCAGTGGGTGGGTTGTGTTGGAATGCAACAAGATGGTGTGTCTATGGAGGGGTGACTGTCAGTATGCCCGTATGTGTATATTAGTCAATTATGGCAATTAGGGGTTATACGTAGTGATGGAGAACTCCTGGGTGTGCAAGTGGGTTGAAGACCATCTCTGTTGGTTCCTCACCGTTGATGTGAGACATGTCTGGCACGGTATGCTTTGATTCGGCGATTGATATTACAGATCTGAGATCCATGTCGCTCGGCTGTTCACCGCCCGGCAGAATTCTGCCTCAACGACATCTCTTTCGGGAATTACCCAGCTGGACGCCCCAATAGCCTCATATATCCGAAAAATCATCAATTATGGCCAGTACTTCTCCTGTGCCACCGGGCCATAGTAGGCAGGTCTCAACTGATGAAAGGCGGCGTGGTATGTGGTGAATACCTGCAATTCGAGACAGCAACGGCTAACGAGACTAGCGAAACCCCGGCGTTCCACAAAAGGGCCCTTAGATCTGGGCGAGTACGTTCAAACCTCTCCATATAGTGAATCTGCGAATGTCACAGAGTAGTGACCGAGAGCCTAGCTAGTCCTCCAGGTGCTGTGCCTACAATCTCAATCAACCCGGCCTCTCCAACGGGGAGCCAGGCGACGCTCTCCCCATCAAGTTCTATGCCTCTTAGTCCTGAGGCCGCAATGGCCAATATTGAGCACCCCGCAAAGGACTTCAGCTATTTGTTGAAACCAGAGATATACCATCCCCTCACCCAACTTGTGAGACTATCCCGAATCCACTGTTTAAATGGCGCTGTGCTGATCTGTCCGTCCAGGAAACTCCCCTTCCTTTTCGCACCACGGCCGTCCAGCCATCTCCACGCACTCCTCTCCCCACTCTGCTTGCTACAGGCCACCTGCGAGCTGCCGCAATACAATCTGCACTACTGCTAACCACCAGCGCATCCCCCACAGACGCCGGGACAATCTTCTCCCTCTTCTATACCCGCCTCGCCTCCTTAACCCTCATAAATGCCACTTCTATAGCAGCTGCAGAAGTTAAGGCCCTTGAAGACCTCTCTTCCTCGTTCTATCAGGACCCACTTACAGGCGCACACTTGGTCCCTTGGGAACTGAGGGTTCTAGCTGTGCGTCTGCAGGGGGTTGGCTGGGCGGACTGGAGAAGGGGAGTGATGGGGTATTATGAACTTGCAAGGGAAGCCAGGGCTGAGGCAGTTAAGGGAAGCCTAGAGGAGAGAGAATTGTGGAAGGAGAGGCTTCGAGACCTTGGGGTTAGAGTAACTAGTGCGCTTGTGGAGATGGGCGATCTGGAAGGTGCCGTGAGGCATTTGGATGGTTTACGAATAGCGTTCGAAGATGGCGGGATGGGGTGCGATGGGCTAGCGGAGAAGCTGGCGTTGCTGTATTTACGAATTGGGAACTTGGAGGCTGCTAAGGCTTGCCTACGTGGAAAAGGAGCGGAGGATTTTCCCCTTGGGGCTTTGCGGGCGCTTATTTGTATGGCTGATGGACAGTACAGCGATGCTGTTAAGGAGTGGAGAGCTTTGTCTGAGAGAGAGGGAAATGAGATGGTCGTTCAGAACCTCGCTGTCTGCCTGCTGTATACAGGCCGCTTGGCTGAGGTATGCTTCTGCTACTGCCACTCACACACATAGGCCCTATCTTTCGGTTCTGTTTGCTTTTGTTACATAAGTTAATTCGCTACTTACAGGCTCGCGAACTCCTCGAAGCTCTCATCGACCATGGCCATTCCTTCCACGGGCTGACGTTCAATCTATCCACGATCTATGAGCTCTGCTCTGAGAACTCGCGGAAACTTAAGCTGGAATTGGCAGAAAGGGTAGCGAAGCAACAACGCGATGAGGGTGCGGGATTTGAGAAGTTCAATGTGGATTTCAAACTGTAGATTCAGTCGTGTTAAGGTCGTGTCCATGTCTAAATTAACATTACTTCTGATTGCCTACTTAACTCTGCTTCTTTGCTACTTGTAATTCATTGCTCAATGGTAGCACTTCCTTGCTTCGTGCGATTCATTGCTACGTGGCTCTTCTCCTTCGCCTTGCTAGCAAACCTGAACTGCTTGTGTGTACTGAGCTTCGCGTGATCCACGAAACTTAGTGCATCTGTCCGACTTGAGGCTTCATACTATATTGTGAGTCATGCCATGTGAAGCCTGAGAGTCAAGAGATGTAGGTAAGGCTATCTTAGTTTTCGAAGATCTGCTACAGAGATAAGCTGTGTGCTAGCTCACCAGTGCGTCTTTACTGTGACTTATCTCGTTGTTTTGGTTTAAAATAAGCCGCGTAGGTGAGCCTTTTGGACGAGGTTCGGTTTTGGAGAATCTGGTTTCTCTCATGGAGAGGTTTGTTGAGTTATTCTGCTTTCTGCCGTGTGGTCACCTTGTGTCTTAGAGGGAGTACCTGTGTCTTCGAAAACCTGCTATCCCTTATGGTCAGCTTTCTGGCTTATCTGTGCTTTAGCTCTCGGTGGCACATCTGCTTTCCGTCACTCGCGGGTATGGGCTGTTGACGCCATAGGAACCTGGCTAGGTTGCTGTGTTCGTCTCTTTCGAGAAAGTATCCAAGGGAAGTATTCAAGGTTTATGTAAATCTTTCTCTTCTGAATTCTGGCATGCATGTGCTTCCTAGCTGCGACTTCTCCTTTCCAACGGCCAGACCGAGGCAACCGAAGCATGTTGACTTCGCCTGAGTGTGAGGGTTTGTGGTGTGGGCCACGATGGATAGATGTCAGATGGGCAAGATGGGATATCTGCGGCATGAGATGTGTGATTTCACGGAAGCAGCTAACGATTCACATATTGATGCTATGGAGTCTACGGTGAAGCCAACGACAAGCTAGGATTGTTATGTGGGTGGAGGTGGGCTGAATACAGTAGAGGGGGTACGCGGCGAAGAGTTTGGAAAGGTAGAGAAGGATCAAGGAGAAATGTCTTAAGTAGGAGAAGAGCGCACAGTCAGATCACCGAGAAGGAGCACTCTGATTGGAGGATAGATGCTCGGACGGGGAGGGAGTTGGGATTGGCTGTCTGGCTACGGGTGGCCTAGAAAATATGAGAGCTGAACGGGCCTTGGGGATGAAGGAACTGCTTGGAGGTAATGGAGGAGATGGACTTAACGTGACTGCTAGCCAGGATAGGGAAGGGATACGAGGTTTAAAAGTCCAAAAAGTGTGAACTGGACCATTCCTTGGCACTGAAATTGAGCTCACTAGTGCGTCTAGCTAACTATATAACCGCCCCCCTCCACCCCTTCACCGTTGGTCTCTCTTTCTCTTCTTCCGTTCTCAATTCATCGGTGATCTTTCAAAATGGCCTTAGCCTATCTAGATTGCGCAAAGGGAAGTCTCATCATCCTCCTTCCACTTTATCCCTTTTCATCTTTCTGTTGAGAAACGAACGACTTGATTCAATTCTAATTACAAGGGAGCGACTAGCTAGCATGGTTATAAGAGTTCGCCGAGCGAACTCTTGAGCTTCTGCCTACCTTATGACTCAACCAGTAAGTCATGTCACCTTCTGCCTAATCCTGAATCACGGCTACTACTAACACTTTCCAACTCGCGATCATATGATGAGTTTTGATGGGATAATCGACTCTGTCTTGTTCACCACTTGATGCAATTGACTTGCACTCTCTGCTTTCAGATACTTTTCTACTTCTCGTAAGACTCGCAATTTGAGCCTTGGATTTTGCGTTTCAATTGATTCCCATCTCGCTCGACACTGTCTAACACTGATCTCGACGCGGGTACTGTACTGGGCTATCGAATGCCATCGGGCTTTTATAACGAATAGTACACTAAGGGCTGGCATAAGAGCGATTTGCATTCGGTGAGCTTGATGAGTTTCTTTTCCGTGCTTTACTTTCATGGCATTGCTTTCCATTCTCATTGATTCGGGTCTTTGGAGTAGATTCGGATTGATGATTGCTCTACTCTGATGATTCCTTCCTTTCACTTTTCCGCATTTTACTCAGATCTACACTCACTCGTATTGGCTTGGCTAGTCTTATGCTTCTTACAGAATATGGGCTGGTTACTTCCTACGTGCAGCCGGCTCATTAATCCCACGTAAGTTCTTCTCTCTTCTCAGGGAGGTCATCATTCTTCGTTCTCGTATACACTCTTTTGCCTCCATCACGATCAAATGATAACTTGGCCTATTGCGTCTGCCTTTCCTTTTCTGCCAGTCACTTGGGCGGTTCTCTAGTGAATAAAGTCCGTCGCGGTTCTGTTTCTGTATGTACGTAGTCGCCGCGAGTTCTCCGGGACCAGCATAAAGGCATGGGATGTAGCACTGGTTTCGACCCTTGCCTGACCAGACGAACACATTCAGATTGCCATAGACCTTGTGAACCAGATATTCACCTATCGAGAGGCTGCAACTTCGATTACAACCTCTTGCCTTCGGGTTTCTTGTGGGATTGGACTCCAGACTTTTTCCTGATGATCAATTCCATCTACTCTTCCTTCTTGCACCCTTCTTCAACGCGATCAGATGATGAGATCGCAATTCTTCTTGCCCATAACCTCAAGTGTCCACTCCACCGCAAATTTGTGGTGGGCAATATGCACTGCAGGTTGGGCAGCGATGCAGAATTGCTATTAAGAGCAAGTCATCTGTATCAATCATGACAACCGTTCGGCATGGGTCAAACCGTTGCTTGTCTTGCTTGTGCAGATAGCCCTCCCAATTCAAACTCTTGACTACTAGTGCAACACAGACTAAGGCATTGATCTTGATCCTCCAGGAGTGTAGAAAAGTCTCATTCCACAACCAGATTCAAGAGGCTGAGTGGGCTACGGCTATGCCAGTAGTGTGGGCGATTTCTGTTATCAACTACGATCGGGACCTACTCGAATCAAGAGGTGTTTCATTGTAGACGGCACGAAGCCGCAACTAAATACAAGGTGATTAGTAAGCATGTAATTAAAGGAGCGGGAGAGCTTTGCCAGATACGTTCCTGACAATTTCTGATTGAGACGGCCGATTTGTGAGCGTGTCTGAAACCTTTATCCTCTTAATCCTCTATGCAAAGCTTCGGCCTTGGTGAGCTCGGGGTTTGGATGAGTTGATGGCTGGTTTACTTG
Source organism: Nothomitra cinnamomea (assembly GCA_022345685.2). Taxonomy (NCBI): domain Eukaryota; kingdom Fungi; phylum Ascomycota; class Geoglossomycetes; genus Nothomitra; species Nothomitra cinnamomea. Next base: position 89,789 of record JAJDMX020000099.1, on the reverse strand, counting down.
CTGGTGATCTTTCGTTGCTACTGCAGTCTCACTTCTCCGCGCGGGCGCAGTGGCCAAAGAAGACCTTCAATAAGAATGAGACGTGGTCGAGAAAAGGCTTGCTGAGAGCATTCGCAATCAACCATTAGAAGCCAAAATCCTCTTCATCTAGCACCAGAACAAAACGACACATGCACCACTATTTCTCAGCCATGGCTACGAATGCCTCAAACCACCCACAGGCATTTACCCAGCCTCGCAGTTACAGAAAACACTACATTCCTCTTGAATCCAACCCTACCCTCTTTACCACCCTCATCCACAACCTAGGCGTCTCCTCATACCTTTCATTCGAAGACGTCCTCTCTATCGACGAGCTAGAGCTCTTAGCTCTCATACCCCGCCCAGCACACGCGCTGATTCTCGTCTTTCCTACTACGAAGGCATATGAAGAGGAGATAGCTGTGGATGATGCTGGGGTAGAGGAGTATAAAGGATTAGAGGAGGATGGGGAGGGTGTGATGTGGTTTAAGCAGACCATTAACAACGCGTGTGGGCTTTACGGAATTTTGCATGGGGTTTGTAATGGGGAGGCCAGAAAGCACATTAGTACGTATTGGATATACTGCAGGTTCATCTGAGCCTCCTTGACCCAATTCATGCTGTGTTTATCCTGCAATTTTGGTATACGTTAAACCGTTAACTCTACACACACAGAACCAAACTCCACCCTCTCCTCCCTTCTAACAACCTGTCTCCCTCTCCCTCCTGACGAAGCAGCTCTTGTCCTCGAAAACTCTACAGAGCTTGAAGCAGCATATAGGGGTGTAGCGCTCCAAGGAGACTCCACTGTTCCAGATAACCCCGAGGACGAAGTGGATTTCCATTATATATGCCTCGTTAAGTCACAGAAGAACGGGCATTTATATTTGTTGGATGGGGATCGAAAGGGTCCGGTGGATAAAGGGAAGGTGTTGGAGGACGGTGAGGATATACTTGGCAAAGGTGCTTTGGGTATTGTGGGGGAGTACCTTCAAAGGGAGGGCGGAGAGGGCGGATTTGGGTTGTTGACTCTAGTGGAGAGGGGTTAGGGCTTTGGGTGGCTCTTCTGAAGGCATAGCAAAATGGTCCGCCCACAAGCAGGGCGAAATTCACATAGATTCTTGGATATGAGAGGCCTGTCTTTAGAGCCAGGTTTACGTTCGAATTGCGGTATTATCTGTCAATATTACGATTGTTTCCTCTCGGGGGCTTCACCGTGCACAAAAGCAACAGAAAGCATAAACCCCTAATCATGCAGATCAGCAGCACGCAGTGTTGTCTGAATTACTAGTTGGAAATATTTTATTTTGGCAAGGTGCTCCGTACCTTGGTGGGGCCTTTGAGCCGCACCTCGCTTAACTGGAAAGGGGCATTTGTTTACATTTTGTAGTGGCTGGGAAACGCCGCACCAAATAGGGATGAATTCTCTTTCCCGCCCAACCTCGCGCATTCTTCTAACCACCACCAACCACTAATTGCACAAACCATAGCTATTTCCAGCCACTCGCAAAATAGTTACCATGGAATTGCAGGTCTTTATCAATTGGCAGTTCCGACTGCTCCTTTTCCCTCTTCTCTTCATCTACTATATTACGACCGCTCGCGAAAAGAAGGGCAAAGTTTCTTGCTTTTGATCTCGCAGTGTTGGATGATACTGAGATTTATTATCGTGGCGTTATACGATAATTCTTAACGACTATTTCTTTATAATCTTCTGATATCTGTTCCCTCGGTATCTCTTCCCTGTTGAGATACCTACTCAATTCCAAATCTCCCTTCGCCGAGGCATCCATATCCCTACAATGCGTCCCTCGGGCATACTCACACTCTCCACCCTCACCTTCCTCACTTCTGCCTTTCCACTCCAAGGTCTCTACCTCCGCCAACAATCCCAACCCCGCCCGCGCGCAACCTACTCCATCGTGGCAATAGACGGCTCCGACTCCTCACCACAAACAATAATAAAAACCGAAATCCGGACTATAACGCGTGAGCTCGCTACCACATCCTCGCCAACGGAAACAGAGACAATCATAATCGCTACCGAAACTGTCACCGCTGCTCCTACATCCACCTCGGCTTCCTCATTGGGAAGCCAAGAGTATAAGGGAACATCGGTGATAGCACCACCGCAATCGCGGACATTCTCGAATAGCCCGACTACGACTGAGCAAGTGGATATACCAACGAGTTGGGTTGTTACTACTATCTCGACCTCTTATATTTCCTCTACCAGCAAGGCCGTACTTACTACGGCAGTCAAAGAGGACACACTCACGACCCCGCCACCATCGTTGCCAACAAAGACGAGCAAGACATACGACGACGGGATGTGGCACACCACCTACCCACCCTGGAATGCCACCACCCCAGAGAAGCGTGTAGTGGCCCCGCCGCCACCTTTCCGTCATGTCTCAGGAAAATCGAAGGGCAAACCCGCAGTTGATAATAAGGGGAAGAAAGGCGAAAAGGAGGAGAAACCCAAGGCTATGACCACAATTACTGCGAATTTTAAGGGGAAGGTTCCGCCTACGAAAGCAGGGAAGATGCCGACACTGCCGAAGATTACACAGCATCCTGATAAGGGAGAGGAAGGGGTACCGAATGTGATACTCCCCACTATCAATGGCGCTGCTCCATCCTAAAGGGTGGCTATTGGCGAGGAATAAATTTGGAGATCTTTTATGAGCGGGAGAAAATTGGGACGCTTATGATTCACGTATGGATATGGATTATGTATAACAGGATTTCTTTTCATCTCTTTGCATGTTTCCAACGCACACCATAGGAAAACGGCATATTCGGCGCCAGTGATCCTGGGGGTTAACGGGGAGTTTTGGAATATCATGTGTCTATAAGTTGTACGAGTCTTAGGTTTAGCGATGGTTAGACTCAGCTAATGGACACGACTAATAAACTATTACTTCAATGGCATCATTGATTTGGATTTTCCGCCTGTGCATACGTGTGTCCTTTACCCATAAGTACAGGTCTATGATGTATGAGTGGGTTGGAATATCCATCTATCATCTTTGGAAATGAAGGGAACACTGAGCTCGAATAAGTTAAGAACCTCGCGGAATCCGTTGAACCAGAGGCCATTGTCCTTGGCGCAACGTGTTGAGAGAGTTTTTGTTGGGCCTGCAAGCTTGAGTATCATATGCTACGGCTGCTGGGCCATATGTATCAATGCAAGTATAAAGATATTATTGTAGCTCATAGAGGTTCTACATCCCATCTATTGTATACCCAACCATCTCCAGCATTTCAACATCCCACATCGTCCCATCAACACCCTATTCGAACACTAAATCCTACACTTTCAACCAAAGATTCAGCACCCCCTTCGCATACTCCACAATCTCATCCCCACCCAACTTACTCTCTCCATACACTCGATCCACAAACGTAATCGGACACTCGGCCACACTGAATCCCATGGCCTTAGCCCGTACCATCATCTCCATCTGGAAAGTATATCCCTTCGACTCTGTGCTTTTCATGACCTTCTCTAGCACTGCCTTCTTGTACAGCCGGAACGAACCCGTTAAGTCTGAGACCCCTGGGCGAAGAACCGTATCGGCGATGAGATTCGCGCCTCTGGAGACGAGCTTGCGTTTGAAGTCCCACCCGTAGACACCTGCGCCGGAGCCGGCGTAGCGGGTGCCAGTCACTATATCATAATCTTTCGTCGCCTGGATCTGGATCATCTGGGCGATGAATTTCGGGTGGTGGGAAAAGTCCGCGTCCATGATGATGACAAAATTGCCGGTGCAGAATTGCAGGCCGTGGACGTAGGCGGTTCCCAGGCCGAGTTTCCCGGCGCGGGGTTTGATGAGAATTCGGGAGGAGGAGTAGACTTTTTGGAGTTGTTTGGCTATGGTTTGGGTGCCGTCGGGGGAGGCGTCGTCGACGATTATTAGTTCCCAGTCAAGGTTACTGCTGGCGTTAGCGGGATCTGGTATGGAGAGGGAAGAGGAGTGACTTACTGCTCGGTGAAGGTCCGGGCGAGGAGCCAACAGATGATGGGAAGGTTGCGGCGCTCGTTGTAGGTTGGAATAATGACGGAATATTTGTTCTTCGCTGCCATTTTTATCGTTGCGTGAAGTGTGAAAGGGATATATCCAAGACAAAAGTGTGCTTTAAAACAGATGGAAGGTAGAAGTGAAGTTTCTAAATGAACGTGTGAAGTTTGGTTTAGCAGTGGTTTAATTATATCTTGGGCCAGAAGGATAGGTGTCCCGAAAGGAGGTACGTTCCATGCCAAGCGGGGAAGAGCCGCATTCCCTTGAGCCCCATATCAGACCGATCTTATCGACTACGCCACATGTTTGAGAATGATGTGATGGCAAGAAGTGGAAATAGATCCCGCCATGGTGGAATATGTGCTGTTTCGTCTTTAGCTTGGTGATGTCGCTCCAGCGACACCAATTCTTATTAACATTCAAAGGCTAAATTACGAACTGGAAGCCGGCTAGAAGAATGAAGAAGCGTGATGTCATTATCGCAGGCCCCTTCCTCCGCCTCTCACTCTTAGTCCCCTCCCAATTCCACTTTCTGCGCGTACCGCTGCTGTCCCTCCTCTCGCAGTCCCTCTACCTCCTTGTCCTCCCACTCCCACATATAAAGCCCCGCTTGAAGCGGGAGGTGCACTGGCTCCTCTAGAGGCTCCTCTCCCTCTCATGCTTCTCCCAGAGCCTCTCTGGCCTCTGCCTGCTTCTGCTGCTCTCCTCCGTTGCTCTTCTTCAGCGGCTTTCCTAGCTGCTGCTTCTCGCCGTTGCTGTTCCTCGGCCTCCCTTCGCTCAGCAGCTTGTTGCTTCAAGACAACCTCATTTTCCATGTCCTGTACGTCTTGGGTAGCACCTTGCCAATTTGGATTGAGGATTAGTCGTTGGTTATGCTCTGTTTGCGACAGAATACGGATCCAGGTATTGAGCAAGGTGGAAGCCGACAGGACCGTGCGCGAGACGGTCTACAGAGAAAGAGCAATTAGTCCAATTGTAAATATATCTCTATCCAGAAGGCTGGTATTCTGAGCACACCTCCATATTGCCCTTTGCGCGCTCTAAACTAGCCACGACACCCTCAATAACTTCATTAATCTCACGAACGCCATTGAGCTCTCTTTGCAGCATTGCAACGCGTGCTTCTTCGCTATCGTAGCTACCTTCTTTCTGTTGGCGCACCGGTGCTTTTGAATTTGACCGGCCCAGATCTGCAACGTCTGAGGGACTCTTCACTTTGAGATCTGCGGTTGGGTCCGTGTCTTTCGCGTCGGCTCGGGAAGGAGAGGTAAAGAGATCATCATCGTATGTGTCAGAAAGGTCCAGGTGCTCTAAATTTGGTGTCGCCATTGTTGAAGCGCATGGAGAGGTTGGGGAGACATGTTTGTTTCCCGCCCCTCCAAATGCTATGAATTTCGTCCCAATATGGCTAGCCTCGCTAGTTTCAGCCCCCGTGCTTGGCATTACCAGCCACCTTCAGATTTGACAACAACTTTCCATCGTGCACCTCATGTTGTGTGCCAACTCACTCCTTGCTCCTGCGTAGCAACATCAGTTAGTCAATTCATCTCTTTTCAAGAAGCATATTGCTCGCTGCATTCCAGGCTTCTACTTTTACCGTTTTGAACCCATTGCTAATATCTCACAACCAAGCTTCCTCGTGCGATCGTGCTGGTGGTCGAATACGTGACCATCGCACTTCCTGGCCTCGAGTGGGCGATTCTTACAAGCTGCCGTCAAAAGCGTCAAGTTTGCACTCCAATAGCAACTAGTTCGGTCCAATTTGGCCTCATCTAATGTCATCGGCAACTACAATGCCCGTTACTCCGCCTCCTCCATCCCGATCGGTGCTCCGCACGCCGCCAGCGCCGCTCCACGGTGACAATTACGAGCCGTACGCGCCGCGAAGGTCGATTCGAACTGCGAAGAAGCCGCAAGCCGGCGCTCAAACACCACCGCCCGTGCAACGCGATAACAATGCACTGGAAGCTCAACTTTCGACTCCTCGCACCAACAGGCGAACCACCGTTGCCCGCCATGCTACGTTCACTTTCTCTCCCCCGTCGTCAGCTCAATCCTCGCCGATGAAGAAAGCAGGCTGGACGCCGTCTGCTGCTGGACGCCGTAGCGCTTCCGGTACATTTAGCTTTGATAATACTGCCACTGCAGCTTCATCGTTGGGTTTATCTATGGATGATTCTAGCTCTAATCCTTCTAGAAACGCCTTGCATGCACCGGTTGTTGGTCCCGGTATGCTTCCTACACCTGCTAAGACACCTAAGAAGCGTCCTCCCAAACCTGCTTCCGCCTTAGGCTCTACAGCTCGCGTCCTATTTCCCTCTCGTCCTCAGACTGTCGAAGAGGCGATGCCCACTCCAAGGAAGAATAGGCGAGCGAAGAAGAGCGAAGGGTTTAACTTGGGTGGCGTCAATGATGAGATGGGTGCAGAGGATGAAGAGGAGAAGATCTATACGGATTCAAAAGAAAGGATTCCAGAACTTGACTTGAGCGATGACAATCCTTTCTTGAGCAGATCTGGTCAGGCTGAAGCTGCGGAAGAGTCAAGGAGACTAAGAAAGAGGAGAAAGGTCGCGGCTGGTGGTAGTCAAGAAGTGGAAGACTCTCTTGAGAGAGATGATGGAATGTTTGTTGTCTTGTAGGTCTTCATCTACACACAAAAGGTTCTGTACGATTGCTAACTAGTTCACAGCCGTGGCAAGAAAAAGTTCATCAAGTTTGGCACAAGTCAAAACGTAGACGACGATATCGATGGTACCGACGGCCCTGATACACTTACCCGCACCTCTGTAAAACCACGTCTCCTCTTCCCGAACAAAGACCAAGTCCGCGTTCGCGAGAGCAGAGCCCACGAGGATGCCCAGGCTGAAGCCTCTCTCTCCGTGAATGAAGTAGATGAAGAAGCCGTCACCGACGTCGACGAAGAAACCCGCATCACCCTCTCTCAAGAAATCACAACCCGCCAAGACCAGGAAATGGAAGACAGCGAAATGAGAGACGCCCCAGAGACACCTAAGGCCACCATCCACAAGAACGGCGCTAGTGCTAGTAGTATCTCATTCAACTCTCCCCCGGCAAGTGGGACTCGCAGCGCCACACGGGCCGGTAGTAGTAGGAGGAAACCAGGATTCGGGGGTTCGTTCGATTCATCTGTAGGTTCCAACGAGCACATGACACGTAGCAAAGGAAGGCCATTTGATAACTGGAGTCGTACGAAAGGCCTTTCTCCATCCGGGACACCGCGTGTGGGATCGGGATCTGGGTCTGGGAAAGTAAAGAAGAGAGGCGCCGCCTCGTCGTCTACACCTGCAAGGGTTGAGGCTGTTACCCAGGGCGAAGAATCGGTTAGTAAGCGTACTAGGGCTTCTTCCTCCGGGTAGGTTCCAAAGGTTCGATAGTAAAACAGTATGGGGATATGATTGATGAGGGCACTAGGTTCTTCCAACAGAGCGCGTTTGTTCATGGGGGCACTTGTTTACGGTCACAGTTGCAAAGCAAAGCAAGCAAGTCCCATTATCCCCTTTTTCACGCTTTGTTCGGGCGTTCATTTTATGAAATGCCGAATGTCGTGGGGTCTTAATTAGACGGGCTTGCTTTATCCAGTCACACAAGAATAGCTTTTGCCGACTAATAGTCGTTCTTTCCAAACACAAAACGGAGAAAACTCCTACGCCGCCAGGATGCCGCAGATATGCGAGTGCCGAGACATAGTGAAAGTGCACTGAATCATGGTGAATGATACCATGCCAGCCGACCAGCCCCCTGTTCTCTCCGGAGAGACGTGACATTCACACAATATCCAACCCATCGTCGCTGTCATCATCAGCCATCTGCACATCCCCCCCAAGACTCTCCCTCCCAGGCTTCCTAATTCCCTTAGGGAGATCAAACCTCGTTTTCTTCTTCGCGGGCTGCCCCTTCGTCGTCGCCGTGCTACTAGCGGTAGTACTAGTCTCCATGATCGTCGTAGTGGACCGCAAGGCATCTCTGCCCGTACTTTTGAAACTCCATCCCACTCCCGCAGGCATGCCGGATGAAGATCCAGAGAGTCGACTAGCCCCCCTCTTGCGCTTTATGGGACTTAATCTTTTCTCATCTGCTCGGCCGCCCGTGAGGGTCTCAATCGCACTCGCCACTGAGGAAGCATCCGTAGCGTCCTCGCCAGGTTTCTTGTTCTGATCCGCGGTGCGGGCACGCAAATATTCGCTCCCCATCCCCCCGCCCATGTCCCCGAGTTTACGTGCGATCTCGCGTTCCCGTTCCCGCTCGGCGAGGCGGCGTGTAAGCCGCTCCTCCCTACTTCCGCGATGGAAAGCGTCCGGGTCGTGGTAATCGTCGTCGAGAAGGGCAGCTGTGCTTCTCCCTCCAGCCGTGTTTGTGTGGATGTGGGTAGGGACAGAGGGCGTGACGAAGTACGTCCCATTGACCCTGTCGTGCTGTGCACCTTCTTTGCGGAGGCCGTTCTGCGCGGTGTTGGAGCCGTAGGAATTGCCACCCCCGCCGCGACCAGTACCGGCACTAGCACCACGACCCCCAAAAAAGCGGGGTTTGTTTGATCCGCCGGGACCAAAGGGAGCGGTGATGGTGTTTACCTCCATCCTGCCTGCCTTCGCCTTACTGACTTGTGCGTTGATGTGGAAGGTGCAGAACTCTGTATGACGTTTATCGACCCACTGCGCGCATTCCTTTCCGTCTTTCTTGATAGACTTACACCACCCCAGATCCCTCGCGTTGCCGATTTCAAGGATTGTGTCATCACTGCTGCTGATCGTGAGACTAAACCTACCAGTATCGATCTCATGCGGTTTCGGCGGCATGACACCCGGATTCAGTAACGCGATCACGGACCCCGGTGTGAGTTTCCAGAAACGCTCGAAGCCCGTACCGAAGAGGTAGAGGGTGATTTCCCATTTCAGGTCTGTGAGGGTTATGGCCATGTATTTGCTTTTCTGGGTAGATTCGCCTGTCCCTTTGCGGCCGTTGTCTCTATGGTCTAGGGGGTTGGATTTTGAGGCGATGATGCCGAAGACGACCCAGTCGCCCTCGACGTCTGGAGGGTCGTAGGAGGGTGATTTTATGGTTTTGAGGAGGTCTGGTATCAGGAAGGTGTGTTTCCCGGCTAGATGGCGGGCGAGGTCGTTGTGGAGGATAAGTCTTTTAGAGAGGTGGAGGGAGGAGAAGGACTCGAACTGCGAACTGTTATGCTGGTTATTCGTGGATGAAGCTGTAGAGTCTCCGTCCGGTGGTGGGGCTGAGGGGGGACGTGAAGAGTATGTTGAAGATAGTGAGCGAGTATGCGAGGGAGGATGTGAGTGTATTGCTGAGTCGTTGGAAAGAGAGCTTGTTACATCTCTACTTGTCGTCATGTCCGCTTGTATGCTCGAGACTGTCTTAGCCCTTCGTAATGTAGAAATCCTAGTCCTACTAGCTGCTTGTAAAACCTCGTCTCTCCCAAACTCTCGTCGTTCAGAAGCCTCAGCTTGCGGTTCAGACTCCTCCTGAGCAGCAGCAGCGCTCCTGTATTTCTCTAATTCCTTCTCATCAATCCCAAAGCCCTTACTCCTGGCACGCAAGATTTTCTCCTCTCTTTCTCTTTTGGTTCGTTCATTCGCCCTGCTCTCAGCCATTCTCTCGCTGAATGTCTTTGGCCTCTCTTCCGCCCTAGCAGCTAATGAACTAGCAGTCCGTGTAGAACTGTCGGCCACTGAAGGCTTTCTTAAGTGACCTTCATTACTATTGTACCTTTGTCGAGCATCGTCATTACCTCGTCGTAAACTAGGTGCCCTTCGTAACGAAACATCTTGCGCTCTCAAACCCTTGTCAATCCCTAGCAGCACTCTTGAAGGCGACGTCGGGTCTTCCAGCTTCCGCACCTGCCGAGGCGGTGACAATGGAACCTGCACCTCCGGTTGCGATCTCGCCCGCTGAAGCCTTTGCGCCGCCTCCGAAGTCTGCTGTCTCCCACCCAATGCACTATTGGCCCTCGACCCAACAGCACTGGCCTTACTCGACAACCTCGACGCTCCCCTGCCATCATTCTCAATGTCTGAACTCGAAAGCATCCCCTTCGCCTTTGCCTGCCGAAGCTTCTTCAGCTTCAATCGTGCTTCTATGGCCCGTAATTGGAGTTCCAGGGTCTCCTCATCCTCCTCGTCGTCTTCGTCCCTGGCACCGTCCATTTCCAACAGCTGTTGCGCTCTTTTCCGGAAGGAGGGTGTCGACGTTGCTCTCTTTAGCGGGGAAGGTGAAGGGGATACTCGTTCCTCTAGCTGCCTAAGACGATTGCGACCGGAAGGTGTGCTGAGGAGAACATCAAGTGGTGACTTTGGCGGCCACGAAGGTTCGGTAGCAGAGACTGGAAAAATACTGGTTAGCTCGTTATGCAACCAAAAAAGGATCATGGTCTTGTATACCATTCGGCATTGGGAGTACGACCAGCTTTTAAAGGTCTTCTTGGGAGTTTCAGAGACACTCCCGTAAGCGGGGACCTGATACAGCGAAATTAAAGGTTTTTGTTTACGGTCCCACGTAACGCAAGCCGGTCTATAGAGCTCCATATAACCACGCACAAGAACCAATGCCGAATACTAGATACCGGTAAGATCGTGATGAATTCCTAGAAGTGTTTGGTGGCTTCGATATGCGGTAGAAGTGACTTTGCCGTAACAATCAGGTGTGTTGTTCAAGTTTGACGTCCAGCGACGCGCTCGGGCCAACGCGGAAGTCCTATTGGCCGACGCGTAAAGGCCGCGTAAATTGACGAGCACGCGTCTCCTTAACGCCCACCAAGAACATCACTGCGTATACCATAAGTACTGTGGATCAAGTACCGACTGTAGGATCCCACGACTTTTGCACAGCAAACACCGCCCATTTCAATCAATTCCATTTTCTGCCTGAAAATGAGGAATACCCGCTCCTCGAAGTCGGCAAAGCCGGCCAAATCTGCCACAGAAAAGTCAACTGCTCATGCATCCATTTCAGGTATACCTCTGCCAGAGAGCAACAACAAGAACCCTCCAAAAGTCTTCATACTCCCAAAGGACACATCTTCAGATTCGCGGATAGTCACATTACCGCATCCTCGGAGCGCAGTGCCAACCCGATACTACTTCTGCCCGGAAAAGGGCATCTACGAATTCACAAAGATAGCCGCACCAAAGACTACTCCACGGAGTTGGTTATTGACTCCGAATCGGCCACACCCGGTACCTTCCACGGAAAATGGAACAGTGGATACAGAGAAAGAAGGATCCCCGGCGGAAACAAGCTCAAACCCACCCACCGAAACCATTCAAGCGGCGGCGGTCGAAGAATCTACCTCTGTCATCTCAAAAGGCTACACCACCGTTTCTGCAAACCTCTTCCTTACCACACCCCTCGACCCACTCTTCCTCCTCCTTCCCGCTCTCATACCCGAAAAGTCTTCCAAGAAACTCTTCCTCTGTCCCGATGACTACTTCGATAACCTAACCGCCTCCTCGCCTCACTTCCGGCCAATCCTACAAAGTCCCCGCATGCGAGACCTCTTCGAGGCCAGGATGAGCACCATCTGCGACACGGTAGACGCAGGAGGGGAGGATATGCACCGGCTCAGCGAGGAGAAACTTATAGCGGAACTTGTACGCAAAGCGCAAGGGGTAGTAGAGAAGGGACTCCCAGCCAGCCTGGAGGAGCGGTTCGTGAAAAAGGCCCTAGAGGCGCCCGTGATGTGTATCCGGCGGGAAGAAAGTTCCATCACCATCGTATCCGGGGAGACCGAGGACGAGATACCAGCCGCAGGGACGCAAACACCGAGCACGGATTCTACCGTGGACTCGCAATCAACAAGTGCCTCTACTACCACCGCCACTACCGTCTCGGAATCCACCCCCTCCACTCCCTCCGCCACTTCCGGAGTAGCCCGCCTCCTCCGCCTCCGCACAGTTCTCACATACCTAACAACAAACTACCTACCTCCCACCCTCCTTCCCACCCTCCCCCAACCCGCCGTGGATTTCACACCCCTCGACTCCCACCTCACGCATCTCGCTTCCCTCCGCGCCGCCGCCATCGCAGCACGGTCGCTAGGCGACTCGTTCTCGCGAAAGCGGGGGATAGATGAGACGGATGAGGCGGAAGAGCGGGCCGAGAAAAAGAGAAAGAAGGAGGAGGAGGAGAAGCGGAAGAAAGCCGGGGAGAGCAGGGCGGTGCGGGATCTGAAGAAGGTGGACGTCAGTGGGATGAGAAAGTTGAGTGATTTCTTTGGGAAGAAGGGGAAGACCTGAAGGTGGGGGTGCTGAATAAAATGAGGGGGTTGGCTCGGTTGTTTATGTGTGTATGTGTATATGGGATTTGAGATCAATGTATTGATTTCATTGCATCGGACGGGATAGGATAGCGTTATTTAAACATTTCTTCATTTGAATTATTAGATATTGTATCATAACCCGTCGTAAAAAGAATTAAGGTATACATATCATGACACATAAGAGTCATCCCTAGATCTTGAAAACTTCTATGCTCGGCGCCTCTCCGCTACCAACTATACAAATGAAATATATATTCTAAAAGAAAAAACTAAACTTTCACCCCTTACCCATTGCTACCGCTCAATCCTCCGACTGCGCCAACGGCTGCTGACTTACCTCCCCCCCACCCCCTCGTCCATATAGAGGCCCCTCGGGACACACGCAATTCCTCTGTCCACACCTGAGACACCTCGGCTTCCTCCTCAAAGCAAAGAAGAGACACGCCCCAGCAAGAACCAGCGCAACAAGCGCCAACAACAAGCCGAACACAATCGCCAGGATCTCCCATACTTTGCTGATATAGCAGACTGGCGTCGGGATGAGCGTACAGACCTGCGTTTCAAGGATGCCGCTGGTTGGTGTCGTAGTGATGTAGGATGTAATATAGGAGATGGAGATGGAGTAGGAAGTGACAGCCGTGGGGCAGGAAGTGGCGACTGTGGAGGCTGTGGAGGTGGGGAGGCAGGAGGTTCCGGAGACGGTTGTTGTGGTTGTTGTGGTTGTTGTGGTTGTTGTGGTTGTGGTGGTTGTGGTGGTTGTGGTGGGTAGGGGACAGGTTGATGGGGTGATCGTCACCGGGGTACATGTTGTTGGAACCACGGTTGTGGTGGTCGTAGTTACGGATGTAGATGTGGTAGTTGTAGTGGTCGTAGTTGTTGCGGTGGCCCCGGTACACCCAGTACACGTCGGACAAGTCACCGGGTAGCTAGTGCTGCAGCATTTGCTAGTAATAGTGACATTGGTGCCGTAGAAGGTGCTGACGCTGTAGTTCATATACGTAATGTTCGTCGTCCCGGCTGGACATACTGGACGGTCTGTCGTTACTGTTGTCGTAACGGTTCGGGTGAAGGGGTAGCAAGTTGGGCACGTTGGTGTTACGGTGACGGGGTAGCAAGTCGGGCAAGACGGCGGAGTTGGGCACTTTGGCGTCACGGTAACCGGGTAGCAAGTCGGGCAAGTCGGCTTAATGGGGCATGTTGGCGTTACCGTCGCCGTTGTGACGTAGATTGTTGTGACTGTGATGGTTTGCGGCGGAGGGCACGTGGGACAAATAGATGGAGTGCTTGACGGAGGGATCTAGAAAGCGAGTTTACAGGTCAGCTTTGGGGTTCTCGGCTCGAGAAAGTGTGGCTTAGATGTGAGCGACTTACGTGGGGAGTGGTATTAGTCGTGTACGGAGTGCTCGTGGTAGAGGTGGTAGAGGTGGTAGAGGTGGTCGTCGTGGTCGTCGTATTGGTAATTGGATAAATTATCGGGTAAGTCCTCGTCTTACTCTTTGTCGTACTCGTCGTACATGGCGTAGAGGAGGACGTTGGATAGGTAATGACTACCACGGTCGATGATGTACTTTGCACGTACGGAGTCGTCGTCGTGCTCGTTGTCGACGGCGTTATCTGTGAGTATACCGTGGGCGTAGTGCTCGTAGTACATGGCACGGTCGTATAATCTGTCTCCGTCCTGTGGACTGTCGTAACATACTCCGGCGTCGTCGAATATATATGATCATGCCAAGCCGTCGCGGGAGCGGCGAGCCACAGTGTAATCAGCGCAATAGCTGTTCTCGTCCTCGATAAAACCACCATAGTAGCGACTGCGATGCAAAGCCACGGAACGCGCTCAAGCAAAATAAACAACGACAACAAAGAGCGCAAGTTTGCGCAACGAATGGCGAAGACGAGGGAAACGGATTCAAAACCATGCGACAGTAAATCCAGAACAAAGAAAGAGAGACAGCAGCAGCAGCTCCATATCTACTCCCGTACCACATCGCGCGCCCTACAGGCATAAACAGCCAGTGCAGTACTGTCGCATGGTCTGACCGACACCCCACCGCCAGCATCCCACCTCACCGCATCCAGCCCTCAGTACTACGTACCTCCGCCCAACCTTAACAAACCCCGCCCTCAGCCAGCCATTCAGCCATCCAAGCCCCTCAAGTGCTCCGACCGGTTACCTGGGTCTCAATACGCAGATCAACGAGTGATGTCTCAGCTGCACCTGCACAAAGGAAAGGCTACATCACATCATCTTGCCATGTGGTCCACACTGCTACTGGCGAGTGACATTGTTTCGTTTTGTCAGGCTCTGCACCTAGTAAACCCAGCTAGCGAGCCGAGCAGGGGTGAGATATGCGTGCGTGATTAGGGTTAGACCGGCGGGCCGCCTATCTTAGCGGGGTTGGCTTGGGGGGAGGTTGGTTTAGTGGCGGGGCTGAAATGGGCGATTGACAGAGGCTAGAAGCACCCTGATCGGGCGATCCACCAGTCCAGTCGGCGTCTCTCCGCGTGAAGATGTACGATATACACACCCTTGCGTTAGCTGTGGTTGGGATGAAATATAGTGTATTTCCCTCGGCGGGCAAGAGGTATTGATTGACACCTCGGAATCGAGAGAAAGTATCCAGTACGTACAAACGACCCTCCTTGCGTATCTCATTTTGGCTACGATCGCTCTACGCCGTACACCTTAGACGCCAACCCATGCAAACTACAGCCTCGTATCCCTCACATGGCCCCGTAACAGATACCTCAGCAACTGCGTCACAAGCCCACATGATTCCTGGTGGTCATAGGGCTGACCCAGCCTCACCCCTGCCTGTGGCACCACCAACCTCGCCTGTGCGACCACAAACAAAGCCTGGCAGACATACCTCCTACACGCATCGGGCCTTCTACAGACAGGATAGCACGACACCATTCGACCGTCTTACCAGAGCAGATAACCTATTACCTTGCGCGGTGTGGTCCCCGCTAATACGCTAACGGTCATTGTTTTGGCTTCTAGAACTCTAATAGAGTCTGGAGCCACGGTGTTTGTGTACCGTAACACTGGGGTACACAAAAAGACATTGACCGCCTCCCTAACCTATCGCGGAGAGCGCTGGGCAACGAGAACGCAGCCCTCGGAAGCGAACTTCGTGGTAAATTTGCGGTGACTACGCATACGAGGCTGGCTGGCTGAGGTAATATTGTCCCCCCGCTGGCTAGCTGGAGGCTTGGATCTTACCTGCACGATGACGTCCATGCGTCAAATGGTCCATCAAACATCGTCGGCACCGTAACCAGATGAAACAATCGACCCGGTTCATCTGTGAGCACCATGGTCCATGCATGTGATATCTCACCTGAGTATCGCCATAATAATTCTTTCTGCCACTGTTTCGCCTATATTTTCATAAATATTTAAGTTTTTGGGTTGCTTCATACATACTCTTATTAGCTGTAAACGTCAAAATACGGGTGATAATGTACTCGGTTTATCCATATCATCTCTTCAACGGCACTACGCAGATACTACCTTTCTTCATTCCACATCCTCTCTGCAAAATCACAACGGTAACAGGGGTTGGCCCGACTTCGGGATAACAAGGCCATCTCTTACAGAAAGGCGAAGAAAAAAGAACCAAATTCCGTGCATCTCTACGTAAATGTAGCCGAGGATGACACGGAAATATACCCAAACCTGAGACTACCTAGGACGGGATAATCGCGCGGTGATTTTTTCATGTTTTCCCTTTCAGCTTTCGATCCGTTCGGGTGATGGTCATGGATAAGATGTTCTATCTATGGCGACTCGTATTCATCCTATTCGAGATGTAGATTATCTCGTCTCATCCGGATACCCAGTCTACACGAAAATATTCACACCGGTGGTTACGGCTACGTCTTCAGTCCGCTGACTGGACATCCGGAGGAGCCCCCCACCCAGGTGTTCGTCTTGTGCCTGGGCTGAACTTCAACCCCTACTTTCCCGGAACCGGTAACCCAAAGTGTCTTCCTCCGCCTAAATTCGTAGACTAACTTTGGTAGGCATTGGTATGGCTCGTGTCCTCTATGACGGTCTTGTTGACTATGAGGACGGAACTCCTGCTACTACATCACAGATGGCTAGGGACGTTGTTGAATTTTTGAACTGGGCGGCCGAGCCTGAGATGGATGAGCGGAAGAAAACGGGTATGGAGGTCTTAGTAGTGACGTCGGTTCTGTTTGCCCTGAGTGTCTAGGTAAGGAGGTTAGCTATAATAACGGTACCCCCCCAATTCAGATATTATTAGCTAACAGTACACTCCAAGGTATAAATGGGCGCCAATCAAAACTAGGAAGATGGCCTATAATCCTCCTATCCCGTACCTGTAGCAATGCTTATCCACTTCTTATTCTTGAAAGAATTCTCGATCCCAAGAGTTATTTTCTTAAGGACCATCGAACCTTCTATCAACTGTGAAATTATATACGGAGATCAATATCTACGAACTATCTAGATCACCCAAACCTACCCATCTGTGTCTCCTCTCGTCTGCAGGGACACCTTTGTCATCTTGTCCAAGGGCTCCCGCATCGTCTCATCCGGATGGGTGCTCATCTAAGGACCGACCGAATCTCCTTGTGCAGAATGGCTACATCCTGTAGTCACTCATTCCTTTGGCCCGTTAGATTTGACCTGGTTTATGTCGTTTACCGTGAATCGATTTCAGACACATAGACACTCCAGCGCAATATGTTTTGAATGGGGTTTAGGTTTATTTAGGGCTATATAGCGACAGAAGTTCCAATTTTATGGCGCGGTCCAACAAGCTGGCGGACATACAAAAAGGGGAGAATACCAGGTACAACACCAACCCATCCATCCCTCTACCCAACGGCTAACTTCCTACTTCCCGTTGTTCTGATTGAGAATACTGGAATTGGCGTTACTCGGAAACACCGAAAACGCCCCAATAATCTTCCCCGAGTTGTCATAAATCTGAAAACTCAAATAATTCTCATCGGTAGCCTCGAGGATCGCATCATAGAAGAGCGCAAATAGCAATTTATACGGCAATTGATGATACAAGCACCCGTTCAACAGATACCCGTTCCAGGTCCACCCTCCGCCAACAGATCTTCCGAAGAAGGAGCCTCCGGGAGCCGTGGTGATGGATGTGGCGAGTTGGTCGGCGAGGTAGCTTATTGCGCTTGCTTGATTATGGCTTGGGAATACCCGGCCTGTGCCGCGGAGTTCACGGACGTGGAAGTTGCCCACGGAGGCGGCGAAGTTGCTAATGACGTATTTCTTTCCTGAAAAAGTATCCCGGCGGTCGAGTGGTTCGCTGCGCGGGGGAAGGGGTGGAGGGTTAATCGGCGGGAGGGCTGGTAGAGTAGTCACTAGGGAAACTGGCAGGCTAACAGGCGGGAGAGTTGGGAGACTAATCGGCGGGAGAGTTGGCAGACTAATCGGTGGGAGGGTTGGCAGACTGGTCGGCGGGAGGGTTGGCAGACTGATCGGCGGGAGGGTTGGTAGACTGATCGGTGGGAGAACTGGCAGGCTAATCGGCGGGGGGGTCGGGGGAGCCACCGATACTGAGACGCCGGAAGTTGCAGATGGAGGAGGTTTGATTCCAGCAAGGGCGCGGAGGAATTGGGCCAGGAGGCTAGCGTCGATGGCGGCGATTTCTTTGAGGTCCCCAAGCAAGTTGAAGAGATCTCCAAGGGGTTGGGAGCTGCGCGACAGGAGAACCGCATGAGTTGGAACGGGGGACGGTGTTACAGAGATGCCGGTTGGGATGGGCTCTTTGATGTCTCCGTCAAGAAGGTAGTCAAGGCCGTAATAGTGAAAGAGTTCACGAATGCCATCGGTGGTTTCCACTAGCAGGGGATCGTGCCGGCGTACTCTACGTTCCGAAGTTCTGTAAATAAAGGAAAGGTCGATGCCGAGAGCTCTGGCAACTTCACGGAAAGGGGACCCGTCGCTCTGAGGAACGCGGACTTCGTTGCGCTTTGACGTGTCACAAACGCCAAGGTTGAGGTGAAGAGATTTGATGATCTCGCATATCACGGCGAGAGTATTCGTCTGGGGAGTGCGGGCTGCAATATTCGGGGCTGCGTCTGCAGTGGAGAGGAAGAAGGGAAGAAGTACGATGCTGGCGAGGAGCTTCATCTTTCGATCGGATTGAGAGAAGTAAAAGGGTGGGCGATGTGGTTGCTGGCCTTAGTGCTCAGGAATACTTTCCTACGAAGACATTCTCTACCTTATATATAGGAGTTTACACGGTTGTGGGAGGTTCTCCGGAGGTGTTGTCTACGGTGCCTGTGTCCTTTGTGCTGGTGAGACTCTCCTGGCTAACCGGGAACGCTTCTGTACACTCTGCCCGCTCAGGTCATTGTTGTTGAGAAACGAACGACTTGATTCAGTTACTTTAAGTTACAAGAGAGCGACTAGCTAAAATTCTTATAGAAGCTCGCTCGGCGAACTCCTAAGCTTCTGCCTACCTTGTGACTCAACCAGTAAGTCATACTGCCTTCTACCTAATTCTGAATCATAGCTGACTACCAGCAATTGTGGGATCTGGCTCTCTTACCTTTCTGTGGATGGCTTCCCAGGATAGCGGAGCAGGCCAGGCCGTAGACGAGGGCAGACGACAGAAGTCAGGGTGCACCTTCGGTCGTGAGAGCATAGTGTTTGTAGTCTCTCAGTGGATACGCGCAGAGAACATTACCTTCTTGCCTAGAAAGCTCTGTACGTTTGCACAACTCACCTACCGTGGTTACGCAGACTCCATCCGGGCAGTCGAATTCGACTGCTCCGGTAAAAACCTTGCTTGAAGTGTCCAACTCGACGGCCATGAGGTTTTCTGGCTGCTACATACACCAGGGTAGTCGAACTCAGTAATCACATCAAGGCAGTCGAATTCGGCTGCCCTTGGATTCGGTGCCCGAGTTCGACTGTCCCAGTGCTTCCTACGACACTCTGTCTTCACGACTAAATAGGTGCGGATCTGGGCAGCTCGCGGTCAGTAAAAAGGTCTCAAGGGCAAATCTAAAAGATTATAGGTGAAGTAGGATGGGAAATGGTGGGACGTGGCTTGATCTAGATACACTTCAGTTGATCACTGTGACGTTGAGTTTTAATTTTAGCCGTGGCACGGCAAGGCCGCTGGGCAAGTCGAATTCGACTGCCCTGGGTTCGACACCGGAGTTCGACTGCCCGGATGTAAGCCGATGGTTACGCACGGCTTGAATCCATGAAACCGACGTGGAAAGCGATTTTCTATGTTGTGTTCACGATTAACTTGTCGTGTCGGAGTTTTCGTCCATTACTACCTTACCAGTAGATGCTTGCTAGAGCAACGTATTACTTCAAGTATCTGTTTACATGGCGGCAATATGTGGCGATACAGAGTCTGGCATGACCTACGCACGGTTGCAATTACTTTGTGGGAGTGGCACTGGGCTGATGAACCGCCGTATGTGTCCTAGTTAGGTGACACTGGAGGCTAACTAGCTTGTCCTTCCACCAAGCGAGGCATATATTGGAATTATTCGTGGGTTAGGTAGCAATCGGCGTCAGTTTCATGCTCATCAAAAGTTAAAAGAGACTTTCGTGGCCTCCTTGAGCCCAGGCTGTGTGCGACCAAATTCCCTCAATACCAGAGCAATGATTGATGTTTGGAGTTGGATGTGGGGGGGGGATGCGTCCATCTTTGATGAAAGAAAATCTATCTGATGAGGTTTCTGCATAGTGATTTGAGTAACAAGTAGTTTATTTGTGTTTCTTGCACTTGCCCCATGCAGAGCGCGGCGATATATTTATATCTTGGTTTTCTGTCTGCCGCCTTGATAACTCATCATTAGCTGTAGCAATTCGGAGGGCACAAGGTCGCGCAGAAGCCTATTCTGTCTTTCAGTCCATAAAGCAGAGGCTGTACTGTTGGCCCGTTCGTAAGAGATAATACAGGAGTAAACTAGTGACTATGCTGCTTTTGGGTTTTACCGCGGGCAAAAGGGCCACCATAAGCGCGTCTCAACTTTTGGGTTATAGCAAGGTAAAAGCTTTTCCGTTAATCCCAACGCCCAATTACACGGATTTCCACGCCGCGGATATTAGTGAAACACAGAGAGATGACGATAAGCTCAAATGAGCAGTGATAAATTTGCGAAGAATGCATGATACGTGATCCTTTGGTCAAGCCAGCGAATCCTAAGTTAGAAACCCGGAACGAATCGCACAGAACTCTGGCCAGACTGATACTGGAGGGCTCTGGAGGAGCTATCTAAAGGTGTTGCTAGTGGTGTTGGTGGAGCCTGGGTTGAGGTTGCCTCTGTAGATGAGCCCGCCGTTACTTCAGAAGATGTTGTGAGGTTCTTTTCCCTATTTCTCCAGTGACGGCGTCGACGGCGCTGGCCCTGAGATGCACCCCTCACGTCCTTAGGGCCTGCAGGAGGGTCACTAGGGGCAGAAACTCGACGTTGTTGATAAGAAGTAGGATTGTTGCCCATTCGGACAGCAGCAGGATATGTCTCCGAGTCCTGTCCTCCGTCAGTTTGTCCGTCTGGTGCACTCTTGGACCTAGCTCGTCGATTACGAGTTCTGAAGTTTTTCCCCTTCATATCTTCTACGGCAAGCGTGCCACCTTGTGGAGCGGCCGTCGGTAGAGCTATGCTCCCACCTGCTCCGTCATTTCTCTGAGTTTCTGCAAGTCCGTGGATTTCATCCTTGTGTTTTCTAAAGGCCAAGCCGCGATGACGAGGGCGGCGCCTGCGTTCCTTCTCATGCGTACCATCTATACTCACAATCCCTTCCTCATTTTGCCCCTGATCGGCTGTAGCGTTATACTCTTCGGCGGTTGCCGCGTCGTCGGGACTCGCTAGAGACAGCGATTTCTCTTCCTGGCCACGCTGTGTCTTCGCTTCGAGTTTCTTCTCAAGTTTTTCACGTTTCTGTGCTTCCTTCTGAAGTTTGACAGCTTCCTTCTCGCGCTTCCGGCGGTCGCGTTTTTCGGTGCTGGATTCTTTGATGCTACCATCTTTGATACTAACGCTGCTCGCATCCTCTGGCGGCACACCTGGTGCATTGGTTGATCCTTGGAAGAACTTGGGGATAAACTCCGGTGCATCAGGTTTAAGTACTGCCTCAGCCGCGGCGGCTTGCGTGATCGTATTGTCATCCGTAGACGTAGCCTTCTTCACAGTACCCTCTCGCTGATCAAATGACAGGCTCTTGTCCTCGTCAGGTAGCTCAATGTTCTTAGAACCCAGATCATTGATTATGATGGGTGTAGTTTTGGGTCCTGTACGACTCCTCGAGCGACTTCTAGAAGATTTCGCGAGTACCTGTTTTGACCATAGACTAAAGTACTTTCCTTTGGAGCGTAAAAGATCATCATGGGTGCCCTGTTCGACTATCTGGCCGTCCTTGACGACTAGGATAAGGTCGGCGTTCATTATCGTCGAGAGTCGGTGACTGCAAGTGGTCAGGGATGGTACCATACGCCTCGGCATAGGATACAACTTACGCAACAACAAAAGTAGTACGTCCTTTTTTCAGTTTACTGAGCGCTTCCTGAATGCACGATTCTGTTTCTGTATCTACCATGCTCGTAGCTTCATCTAACAGAATGATCTTGGAGTTTTTAAGGATTGCGCGAGCAATAGACACCTGCCTTAGTCAGTAAGGGGCAGGTTGGGAATTAAAATGACAACATACTCTTTGGAGTTCCCCGCCTGAGAGTTTGACGCCCCGCTCGCCAACCTTGGAGTCGTATTTGTCAGGAAACGACTCGATCTTGTCATGTATGGCAGCCGCTTTACAGGCATCTTGGACCTCTAAATTACATATCAGATTAATCTTTCAAGTTCTCAGACACGCTTTGGCTACCTGATAATGTTGCATCAAGCTTAGCATATCGCAGGTTTTCGAAGATGCTGTCGTTGAACAGTTGTGGATCCTGAGAACGGTAAGTAGAAAACCAAAAATTTAGGAGGAATAGGAATCACCTGTGGAACGACCCCTATATTTTCACGCAGGCTCGACAGTGCCACATCTCGGATATCTTGACCGTCGATTACGATCCTACCACTAATCACATCGTAGAACCTGAAAATCAACTTTAAGATGGTAGATTTGCCACCACCAGTTTCTCCAACGAGGGCAACTGTTGTTCCTGGTGCAACACGGAATGATATATCCGTCAAGGTTGGCTTGCGAGGATCGTATGAAAAGCTGACATTTTGGAACTCAACTTCGGCATCTTCCAGGCACATGTCCACGGCATCTTCCTTATCTTTGAGACTAGGTTTAGTTTGAAAGAGCTCTAAGAGACGTTCTGCATCAAGCATCTGGCCTGCTACTCTACGATAGAAGTTGGCAAAGAAGGTCAAAGGACCTTTATCGAAGTTAGCAATAACTGCGAGATTGCTGATGCCTCACCTGATTCTTACCTGAGAGTTGGGCCCAATATGTCAAGAGAGTCACGAAGCTTCCTACAGGTCTGACGCCATGCGTTACTTGATACACGGCAAGAAAACACGCTACGAGAAGTCCCAATGTGAAGATCAAGCTCTGCACCCCGAAGAGAAAGTAGATAGTGACCTGCCATCTTCGCTCGGACTTTTGATGAAGTTCGACGGCTGAAAGATTGTAGGTTAGTTGCATTGTACTTATTTTTCCGGGAAGGGTATTTTAAACCTGCTGAGTATCTCTGCTCTTCGTGTGGAATTCGATTAAAATACTTTCACACCTGTCAGCAATGAAATGTCAACAGGTGCGACATCAAACGTACGCTGACAGTTGTCCAACTACCCATCGATTCGTACAAAACGTGGTACTCGTTCCGGGATGTCGTTCTGTAGGCTCGACGAACCTCGTCTTGTTGGGATCCGAGCTTCGTCGTAGTCCATAGATATACGACTGTGACGACTCCCACGATCAAGGCCATGTAAGCGTCGAAAAGGTAGTAGAAGTAGCCAAATGCGACTAAAAGATCAACCAGCATTGGGAGTACTGTAAAGCAAACATCATCAATAAAGCCATTGATTGAACGCCCTTGGTCGATTGATGCGTAAAGTTCGCCTGACTTCTTATTCGAGTGGAAATCGCTTGAAAGATTCATAATGTGGTTGTAAGCTGCTGTGCTGATCGCTTTGTATGCGTACTGGTCGATAGGGATCCAAAGATAACTCCGTAATGCCCCAATGCCAGCGCTCGAATTTAGCCAACGATAAAGCACAAACAGGCTCACCTGGAGCCAGGGAGTACCGCCTTTTCAGCATTAGCGTCTAATATACTTTGATGAATATACGCGTGTGCTCACCAATCCCGTCATTCAATGAATCCGTGAGGATACCAAGCTGACGAGGAACAAGAACGTTCAAGAATCGCCCAGCAACAAGGCATAGGGCCACGATAGCGAGATTGACCTGAAGCCGCCTGTTTCGCGAAGGCCACACAAAAGGTATGAAAATCTATTGATATCAGCTTTTATCAATCAACCAGGTACCTTTATCATCTAATAAAGGCTGTAAAACTCTGCGTTTGTCGTTCTTGATACTACCAGGTAACTTACAGAAAAGCTCTTCGCATACGTCCACCAGTTCCCGTTGTCACGTAGCCTCTCCTTGAGCTTCTCCAGCCGCTTCTGTTCCTCTTTATCACCGTCAACACTTGATTCATCGTCGGCCTCAGCGACGGCAGTGCCTGTACCACCAGCGGATTCGACTGTACCATAGTTGATGCCATTCTGAGGTTTCGGTGGCTCGCTTGATCCTTGTGCAGGAGTTCCATTACTGAGTAGAGTCTGGCTTTCTTCATCATTGTTACTCTTCTTCTGGCCTTTCAATATCCTGAACCCAAAGAAGATGCTTATAAGCAACAGCAAAGCGCAGATCCGGACAACTTGAACTGCTAGCTGGACGTAGTCAAACTGTATCTTTGGGTAACGCAAAAGGAGTGGGAGGACAAGGAGAAGAAGCTCCGCGATAACGGTTATAAGCCACGACCCGTAGTACGGAAACCAGACCGGAAATTTGGAATCCAGGAGACTGAGCACCAAGATACCCCACAGGAGGATTGAAGAGAGTACGTAGATCTGCAATCAGGGGTTAGGTGAAAGATCAGAGAAGGCGTCAAGGAGCACCAAAGCTCCATGGTCGGTATGCTAGAAGTTGAGGTCAGGGTGGCAGAGACTGGACTCTTACTATGTGATGTTGCGCACTAAACCAGCCGCGAACCGTTAGGGAGTGAACCAGAATACCGATGGCTTCTGAGACCTAGATCAGAGGAATCAACGCGCCGGCCACAGGTGATCAAGAGATGTTTTGGTGCTTACATATGTAGCAATGATAACAACCATCATCCCAAGGACCACATCTCGTCGGACTCTCTGAATCCGTGCCTTTAGAGAGATGTTTTGCAACGTGCAGACGCTCACCGTAACAGCAAGGAGGTAATAGAAAAAAGCGAAAGTAGGGTATACATAGTGGAGTCCTTTGATTGCAATTGCGATCCAAGCAGGATCTGCCATAACGAGCGCAAGCCAGCCACTGACAGGAAGAGTGGCTGGCCAATGTTGAACGAATGAATGTTTAATTTACGGAAGACCTCTCGGTCAGTTATGTCTAGCTGGGCCAGTTAGTGAGATCTCGCCTCAGGATTCTCGTGAGAAGGAACGTGAACGAAAACGAGTGTATTGGTTGAGGATTGGGTGTTGGGTTTCTGTAGAGGCCACCACCTCTACTATGTAGCTCCTTCCCCAAACGGGAGCCAAGATTTTGTAAACGAAGTCAACCATTCAGTGAGAAATCATTTGATTTTTCGGCTCTGCTCTTTTCTTATATTTCCTCAGTACTAAGCAGATATGGAAGGAACGGTCGAGGAATATTCTCAGAGGATGCGTGACATCATGGAAATGTCAAAGCGCAAAATATTGGCAGACTCTTACGATTAGCGTGGTCCCACAAGCTCTCTGCTGCCCTTTTCAACAGAACAGACTTTCAACGGCAAGACCCCAAACTCCATCGAAGTTGTCGAGGCGGATGAATGCCTCGCAGAGTACCAGCAATTGATTTAGATGAAATAATTTAACAGCAGTTCTGAGCGGATTCCAACTACCCTGGGAGTTGAACACCTGCTCAAAGGTCAGAGAAATAGGTCGCACCAGCGTTTTTATGGTCAATTGGCTTCCCATCATTCCTCTTTGCCGTTGGGATCCGAAAAGACCCCAGATCAGCCTTGCGCGAGATGAGTTGGCTTGAAGATCTAGACCGTTTCTTTGGCTGAAAGCGGCGAGAATCCAAGTATGAGGCGGCTTATATGCTTTTAGAAATACGATTCGAATGGACTGGTGGTCAGATTATCAATGCCGGAAGGGAATGGGTGCATTCCGCGGGCCGGCGAGAGGCCCCTTCTGTTGTGTATACAAATCTTCTTGTTTAAGTCCGATATCTAACCGAGTCACCATCACACCGCAGGAGACCTGCACCTATCATGCAAGTCCTGGTGGAAGCAACGCGGAATGAATTGTCTGCTTTTTCTGGTTTAGTATGAGTGGCCCAACCAAATGTCAAAGAATAAGAACTCTGAGTACCTTTCGAATGCCACGGACTTGCATCGTGGGATTGCCCGACCACACACTGGAGTCAAAATGCCTAGGGCGAAGCCAAAAAGCTGTTTGCGGACGTTGAGGAGATGTGGCCATTTTTACTATCTTCAAACCCCCAGTTTTGCAATGCCAGCAGGACGGGGCAGTGATCTGTCATGATCTGGAACGTCTCTAGTCCCAAACTTTCGCTGAACCTCGGGAAAGGCCTAGTTAAATGATTGGCTAACACTATCGTTGAAATGAAGCTCACATTGATATCGTTTAGGATGCCCAAATGCATCGCGGCATCTACAATATACGATGGAGTCGCTCTCAAGAGCCTCATGTGGACCTCCGTGTAATACACCAGAAGGCTGACCACTCACGGGAGACAAATCGTCCAACCTCTCAATGGCCAGGAACACACCCAGGTTTGGAAGTGAGGCTGACACGCCGCATGCAGCAAGCCTCGGCAGCAGTATCCATTGGATCGTTGCTCGACATGGTGCGAGCCGCATCAATAGGCTTCGACACAAGCTCACTACTCAACGATGGCAATTCTTGTCGAATAGTTCTCCGGACTTGATTTATCCTGCAGAAAAGAGCTGCCAGGACACTATTTAAGTGTGTAATGGATTCAGAAATTTACAGGGCGAACAAAGCCACAACTCCATCAACGACGGCCTAGATCTATGTCTAATACCTTTCGCATAGTTTCTGTGCCCTCCTCCCCGCTCATATCCAATCCAAAGAAGGGCTTTACTGCCACTTGCACCACGTCGTCGAAGAGATCTGCTACAACGCCCTTTAGCTCATCGCCTGTCTGTGCGAAATCCGGAAAAGCGTTAACTTCAAGCAGCCATGCATTCATATGCATATCAACAAGGAAGTCGAGCCCGAACAACTCGAAAGCGTTGGGAAGTGTCTAGTCAACGAAATTCAATTAGGTCCACACTCATATCGGAGAGAAGAGGGCGTCAATTACCTGAAAGTGAACCATCATTCCGCGTGCGGCAGCCTCAATTGTCTCGCTAGTCACCTTGCAAACCTGCCCCCACACGCTTTCTTTCCAACCTACTTTTGCCTCACCAAGGGACCAGAACCGCCGTACGCTTCCCTCCCGGCTTCCATCTTGAAGGCAAGTATTTGTAAGATGCGCACCAAGATTCTTTGTGGCAGTTGACGGAGACCGGTATTCCGCGGCAGCGAATAAGGCGAGCATATCGCGGTAAATGTACACACGGAGGCTCCCCACGGCAAGAACGTAAGTACGAATATGGAACTTCCTAGAATTCGAAGGAAGGAGGAGAGGCGGGTCAATGTATGGCTGAACTATGAAGTGGCGTAGCTGGGAGATCATGATCGGAGAGTCCGTTCGCTGAGGTAAAGTAGCTAGCGTTCCATTCTCACGCGTATTGGCAGAGTCTGTATCCTGGTCGTCATTCCTTCCAACCTCCTCATCCGACCCCCCTGGGTCAGATAGTGCGTCCTCCCATCCTTGGAATATCTCCCTTAGTTCCTCTTCTGAGCTGAAGAGTCTTATACCTTGTCCCCTATCACTCATACCTGGCTTCAATATCCACCACTCCCTCTGGTCTGGGTCTTTCTGCTCATTCCTTTCAAAAGCCTCTCTAAGCTCCCACGCTTCTACCAACGCCTCGTCCAAGAACTCTGCATAGTCCAATTCCAGCTCTAGAGCGGGTTTGACATGCTGTTTGAGAATCGAGGCTGGGTGCTTTGAGAGCCAGGTCTGTACGGTTGTGGCCAGGTAGTGCTTGCGGATTAGAGCTTTGCGAATCACATAGGCGTTTACGAGTGAGGATGTTGGATGAGCAAGAACGTGGTCGAAGTTGATAGTTTCGTATGATGTGTACTGTAGGACTGGCGTTTCAGGGGTAGGGAGCTCAGAAAAACTAGAGATGAAGTGGATGTGTGGTAAGTGTTTGTTTAGTGCCGAAAGAAGTAGTGGGCGAATATATGAGTCTTGCAGATCGATAAGAGCATGGAGGCTTCCAATGCCTCCAATGCTTCCAGAGTGTAAGGGATACCTACCAATGGATAGTTAGGATGTACGGGACTTTCAGTGAAGCGGAAGAAGACGTTCTATTATTACACACTGATCTAACATACATACACATATGCTCTATGGGCAGTGGAATATTTTGGCAACTCACAGTGTCAGCTCTCCTTCGTGTCCTCCGACGTGCATGAAGTTTGCCTTTAATGGCGTGACACTAGCAGAAAAGTCAGCAAAAGTAATGATATATGTAGTTTCCAGATATCTGTAAGTTTCTAGTACCTTGTGTAACCCTCCTTAACCGCCCATCCATCATTCCCCGGCTCACTCTCCTCTACACTTTTATGGATATCCACAAATCTGGGCGCCCACCTGAAATGCTTATGCTTGTGCCTTGCATAATGCACCTCCCCATTTGCCTTATTTGCCCCGTTGGCCGCCTCCTCTGCTCCTTCCTTCTCCAGAATATCGTGTTCCCGCTCCTCCGGCCCGTCCTCCTCCTCAATCTCCACCTCTTGAAACAAACTCCCACTGCTCCAATAATTCTGTAACATATTCGTCCACAAAACCTTTTTCTGCTCCACATCCGCTATCAGAGGTACATTAACGCTATACAGATCCACGCCCTCACCCCAGTTTGCCATCAGGTGCTCGATTAACTTCACGGATTGGCGCGACGCGGCGGCCATGACGGTAGGGTCGTGGTTCCGGTTGAAAAAAGCAAAGGACACAGCGATTGCCTTCTTGCGGCAGGTTGCGGCCTCGAGCGCTCCGCCCAAAGTACCAGAGCTAAGTGAGAAAACAGCGGTGGAGTTACGGCCGTAGTTCGGACCGGAGACGACTAAGTCAATGGGTCCCTTGTCCGCAAAGAAATGGTGTAACCCAATCTGCACACAACTTGCTGGCGTGCTGTCAATGAGTATCCATTCCTCACCTGGGCCTGGGTAGTCGTGTGTTGTGCCTGTGGCAGAGTACTCGGCGGAGGGAGGTGGAGGCCGGTAGTAGGTGGGTTTCACCAACGCGCCGACAATGTGCGCTTTTCCGATCCAGGAGCGTTGGGTGTGTGGCAGGACCACGGAAACGACGTGCCCAGCGGCCTGAAGGTGTTGGACGAATGTTAGGAAGTAGGGAGAGGATTGGGGGCAGGGTGGGCCGTCGTCGTTGACAACCTATTTTCAAGTAAGGTACATAGCTTCAACTGGAAGTAGAACAGGGAGAAGGTACTAGGATATGCATTTTTTTAAACTGAATGCCGAGGGAGCGTTATCTATCAATTGCATGAATAGTCACTGAGGAGAGCTAGTATATTAGAAGAAGGATGCTGCTGTAGCGGCCTTTGGGGATACAGTGCAAAGCCGGTTAACACACCTTGAATTTATTTCGACGATTTTAGTGACTCCAGTGCGCATAGTCGGGCGAATCTTATCGCAGAACGCTCGGACCAACTTGCCCCGACAGACGATTCGCTAGGCGAATGCCAGGCGAAAAGGCGGCTTACTCCTGCTGACATTTCCTTTTTGAATGTAGAAAATCAAAGGGGTATCAATACGAGAGGATAGAAGTAAAGGAAGCGCAGAATTTGCCGACCGCACCGTTAGTAAGGGCGGAGCTAAAGTAACCTATAATGTGCCAGGGAATGTACTATTTGTTTGCATTAGTTTGTTTGGCACAGGATTTGACAGTTCTCTGTGGGGCTGTCTCGCTGAAACCCTACGATTGTTGACAACTTTTGGCAACGGTTCACAACAATTGCAGATCTTTGCCAACACCCCCCCGCAAATGTAGAAACTTAGGGGATGTTGAAAATATAACGCAAATCCCTCTACAATCTATCACAACCTTTCTCACAGACTACCAACCCCCACGATCACATCCTACCAGAAAGTCAGGAGAATTCAAGATTCATTGAATTAATTCTCTTTTCAATTTCAAGCCAAACTACTTAAGTTGTTCCTCGGGAGAGCGCAATGCCATGGAAAGGTGACAGTCTTCAAGAAACCGCCGTTTTAGAAAGGAAAACCACGTTTCCTTCCCACTGCCACGACATCGGTATCAACTCCAATCCACCTCCCCCTTAAAATATAGGAGTAATACTACGGATCATGATACTCGAACCGCACTTTTCCTCGTCTTGCCTCGACCATTCACTCACAACTCCTCCTTCACTCTGTGTTTAGCCTTCTGCGCCTCCTCGCCCGCTCGATTGGTGGCATAGGTTGCCCCTTCCTTTGCTCGGCTGGTGGCTTTTTCGCCTTGGTACTCGGCTGCCTGCTGGCCCTTGGCGGCTCTGATTTTCAGTTGCTCTAAAACCCAGTTGACGTTGACCTTCAGTTTTGCCCAGAGAGTGCTGGCGGGGCTTGATGTGCCATACTTAAAGTAATTGTGCTGTCTCCGGGCGAATGCACGGAGTTCATTGGTTGTGCTGCCTTGGTAGACGGGGATACCGTAGCTATCGAGGTAGGACTTGAGATCCGAGTCAGACCAGGTATCGAAAGTAGTTTCCTTGGCAGAATCTGTGGCAGCCGCGAGAGCAGATGTAACGGATGCGTATGCAGCACCACCAGCCCTGGAGGCACTAGCATAGCTGTCTTGAGCATGTTTCACAAGCTCCTCACGGGTCGCATCCTTCTTCTCAGCAGCCTTTTGAGCAACCTTGTTTGATTGGCCAGAAAGATATTTTCTAATAATTTTCAGTATTTGGCCTTCTTTAGTGTAAGCCTTAGAGTTTACTCACTTTAAGTTCTCAGTGGTCCATGTGTCGAAGGTCCAGGCCGAATAGCCGGTCGCAGCCTTGTACTTGTGAAGTCTCACCTTGGCGAGGAGTTCGTCCCTCTTTCCGGCTTGCGGGACAGGGACGCCTCTGGAGTCAAGGTAGGCCTTCAAACGGGTGTCACTCCATGATGCAACAACACTGTCAAAAGCATTTTGAGCGGAGTCTGACGCATCGCCAGTTGCTTTGGCATGTTCGTTTCCTGCCTTCGACGTGGCAGCGCCGTAGACATTGGACGCGGACGAAGCCAAGGTATCACCAGTAAGAGATGCCTTGTGCTTACGTGCAAGAGCCAAAAGCTCGTTGCGCTTGGAGCCCTGTGGCACCTTGATTCCGTTTTTGTCGGCCCACTCCTTGATCTGGCTGTTGCTCCATGAATCAAGGATTGTGTCACTCAAGCTAGCTTGTGCCGAAGCCGCAGAGGCAGAAGCAGAAGAGAGTATAGCCTGTGACTTGAGGCTGGCGATGCGTCCATTACGGCGAACGTAGGCAATTAGCTTGTCACGCTTGGTCGGTTGAGGGACGGGGATACCGCGCTCGTCTAGCCAAGCCTTGAGACCAGAATCAGACCAAGTCGAGTACAGCCAGTCTCCAGGGTAGGCAGCAGTTTCGCCAGCCTTTCTGGCGATGGTCTCGTAGTTTTCACGAGCGGCTGCCAACAGAGTATCTCGTTTTCGGGGTTGCGGGCACGGAATGCCATGTTTATCCAAGAAAGCCTTCAATTGAGAGTCGGACCAGCTTACACTACGTCAGCAAAATATAAAAATGCCAGTCGACTGGGAGACACATACCTATCGAAAATCCAACTTTTGACACTGCTATAAGCTTCTTCAGCTTGATCTTCCGCTTCATACCAATATTGTTTCACCTGGCTAACCAGGCTGTCCTTGCTGTCCTTCGCTCCATCTTTCGTCTCCACGCCCTTATCCTTCAGATATGCTTGAAGCTGTGATGGATGCCAATCGGCATATGGAGATGTGACTTTGTTTTGCCAGTTCTTCTGGACGAGGTTCTCGAGGTCCTTCCGGTCAGCAGGCGTAGGGTAGGGGATGTCATGGTCGGATAGCCAACGCTCCAGCTCGGTCTCATGCCACTTGTTGTATACTTCAAGCGAACGTTAGTGAGGTCTAAGAAAGAACTAAAACCGAACATATACACATGAACTTTGATTGCATTTCATAGCTTTATGGAGCTTTGAAATGCAGCCGAAGAGTTATATTCAGTAGCCGCAACTGAACAAGAGCTTATTTCTGCAGGCGGTATGGAAGCTTCTCACAAGTCCAAAATATCAAGTCCAACGCTTTTTGATGTGAAGCTTGAATGAGAAAGGGGTAAGAATACTTACTAGCTTTGCTGAACCAGCTGCTCGCAACCGTTACCTCGGTGGCTACAGCCAGGACGAGGACAACTGAAAAGAGCTTCATACTTGCTGCTTGCTTCCTTCCACAATTCAAGCTTCAAAAACAACGCGACCGTGATAGTTCCTAAGATGAGTAGCCGTAGATGTGATGGGTTTGGAGAGTAACAGCAGGTAGAGGTATATGTGCACGACGGGAGTTCCAGCTGGGCTTTTCGATTCTTTGCCCACTGACGTCGCAGACGCACAAAATGACGAGTAGAAACCCAAGCAAGGTCAAAGCTGGGTTACGCCACACTTGTGTACTTCCCCATACAGAAGCAAAGCAAGCCTTGTTTTCTGTCTTGCCGCCTTCCCTTTGTTTCGAAGTACAGCACGCGTAATTTCACGGCCTCTAAGGCTATGTTCGTTGCTACTTTTGCCATATAATTTGTTAGGGCATAGATGACGTAGCAGTGCCGTAACCGAGCAAGCCACATCGCGGAGATCAACAGTGGCGATTCTGCGACGGGTTGGCTAGAACTTTGCAGGTAAAGCCACATGAAAGAATGGAATCGAAATTTAGATCTTGGCTTGGCTATAGAATACATTTAACTGTACGCAGAACTTCCAGAGTTTTCTCTTGCGTGACCACGGGATAACTCTGGAACGAATATTTGTAAGTGTGGCGTCTTTAAGCTCCTTCAATCGGGAATACCGCATCAATAAATATAAGAGAAGTATCTCTCAACAAATCCCTGCTGTCTTCTATTACCAAAATTGAGGTTGTTCGTCCGCTCCGCCCGAGCCTGCCAGAGAAGTGTCAAATTAGCCGTCAAAGATACAAAAACAATAATGCAAACAAGAAACAATAACAAACCTTTTCAGGAGTCCTTCCCAACCTTCTCTGACTCATCTCGCTTAAGCAGATGATCATACCTAGCCTCCATCTCTTTTCTATGCCGCTTGGCGTCCTCGCTCAACTCCTTAGGTCCACCCCGCTCGTCCGATATCTTTGGCTGTGCTCCATTTGACGGATTTCCGCTCTCACTCGCTCCACCTCACGAGACGCCTTTTGGGGTTTTCCGCCCTCAGAAGAAGTCTCTCCCTTTAATTGACCGACATTTGGCGGTGGTGGACCAGGGGGCTCTCTGTCAACTTGGGGATTTGGACCTTGGTCTTATGGGTTCTCAGCGGCAGGCTCCCATTCGCCATTCCCGTGGCCTTGGGAGTAGAGCCGGCGAGAATTCAAGAGAGGAAAGAACGATCGAGGTTGTACAAAGCACGAGAGAATGGACGAGCAAGATGAAACGTGAGTATAGGAGGCGGACAGCGGATAGACATTGGTGGTCATTCTGTTTGTTTACTCTGTTTCGGCGTAGTAATTGATTTCTGGAGGTTAGTGCTTTCGACGCCTCCTTTATGACAAAGACTGGGAAATGCGTTTGAGAGTCACTTTGGTCTTACTAAAGGGACAAAAAAAGTTAAAAGAGCGTACAGCAGTGTCCTGGTATAACAATTCTTTGTACGGAAGCTGAGCGCAAAAGTCTTCGGACTCTTAACTAAAGTCCAGTTAAGCGACCTCACCAAAACATTTCCCTGCACCCCCGCAAAATGCCCAGTCGCACAGTACTAATAACTCTTTGTGCGCAAGCCTTTGCGCTGCTACAAGAAGGCATCTCTATGTAACACGAAGCCCTGAGGGCTAGGACTGTGGCTGCAGCTTGGCAGTAGCATGCCATCGCACTACATGCGGTTAGCATGCCAAGGGACATGTAATTTCCTTTCCATTATGTATACGCAGGAGGCTGCTTCTGGAAAAAGCAGCGATTAGTTCTACAATTAGTTTTATCATTAAAACTCAATCCTATTGTATGAAGTAATGTAAAGCATTATATTTCTATTACTTTGACCTTAAAAGCCTTATGATGTTACTGTGACTATACTCAATATTTAGCTTAGTGTTATTCATACTATTTAAGTATCAGAGCTAATATAATACAGAGCCCTAAGGGGCAAGGACTGCGGTTGCGGCTCAGTGGCAGTGCGCCGTCGCGCCGCATGCAGTTAGCGTGCCGAGAGACACATATATGTAAATCCACAAGGCTGCTTCTCCCAGAAGTAGCGATTAGTTCTACACTAGAAATCAACGTTTTAAAGTCATTGAAATTCAGTCCATTGCATATAGTATTGCAAGGCCTTCATATGCTGTTGACCCTTATCCTTGAGCCTCGTGACGTTGCTGTAATAGCGCTTGGCGTTTGGCCCAACGTCGTTTACACTATTTTAGCAATCTGAAAAGAACTGACTTTAGAGCTAGCCCTGACAGCTAATCTTAAAGTCAAATTCTCTGAATTGCTAAAATAGTGTAAATGACATCAAGCGAAACACTAAGTATAGTTGCAGTAATATCATATTACAAACATTCTAAGTCTCATTAGGAACGCTACAGACACGGAAGTGACGCTAATACCATTGAACTAGATTACAGACCCATAGAGTCAAGGACAGCACAAGCAACTCAGCAAGAATAAACTGAATATGAGGATGGACGGTACTTGCCACAGTGTCATGAATATTTTGAGCCTCATCAAGAATGCTACGGACATGAGAATGGTGCTAAAATCATTAGACTAGATTACAAACCAATGGGACATAGACAGCTCGAATGGCTAGGCAAGGATGAACCGAATACGAGGGTAAATGACATTTACCATGGACAAGTGAAGGCTGAAGCAGAGATTTGTGCAATTAGCGCAACCTGCGGGAACTCAATAAATCACCCATACCCTGGTCGGGGCAGTGACCTCAGCCAGCCTCACAACTGCCAAGCGATCTAGCTAGGAAGCGACTGGCCAACAGGAACCACTATGACTTACGGACGAGAAACCATTAGTTGTGGGTAAAGTACCAAGAGAGCTAAGAAACACTTGGTAGCTGAAGAATATATCAGCTGGGTATAGTGGGCAGCTCGAGTATAGATAGAGAGTTGTGAGTTATGACGACTCAGGTTTCATTATTGGACTCAGTGTGAGTCAGGTATGAGTTATGTCAAGAAAAGAATATCTCAAATGGTATGAGTTGCCTATTAGTAGGTGACCAAGAGATCAGTAAAGAAGCAACTATAAATATAGCATTGGAATCTCAGGAAAATCATCTTTTCTTCCCTCTTCACTGAAAGTCTAGTTAGTTTAGCAATATAAGCTTCGTACTAAGAACTATCGCCTAAAGATATCTTTTCATATAGTTGCAGCAAAACCATTTCGCTATCTCAGTATATGGAACTAATATACCTGTTCCACGGTAACTTTAAGAACATCACGCCATATACCTGAATGCCAAGACAAACTAAGAGACAAGACCTCATCAGAGTCAGATTGTCATACACAGGTAAGTGGGGGCCAAAGCAGAAGTTTGCATAATCAATGCTCTTATTATGAATATCTCAAGTTTCATCAGAAATACCATAGACACAAGAGTGGCATTATTACCATTAGACTAGATTGTAGACCCATAGAGTTAAGAATAGTACATATAGCTCGGCAAGGATGATCTAAATACGAGGACAAATGATACTTATCATAGGTAAGTAGGGGCCAAAGCAAGGGTCTACACAATCAGCGCTTTCAGCACTGAGAGCATGACGTGCAGCAACTTAATAAATCACCTATACTTCAGTCAAGGCAACAACCTTAGCTAATCACACTAATGCTAAGCAATTTAGCCAAAAATTGATTGATCAACAGGAACTACCACAACCTATAGATAACAAGCCACTGATCATGAGAGAAAAATCAAGAGAGCTGAAAGACACTTGGCAGCTGAAAGACATATTAGCTAAGTGTAATAGGCAGCTCAGGTATAGATGAAGAGTTGTGAGTTAAAATAACTCAGGTTTTGTTATTAGACTCGGCATGAGTCAAGTATAGGTTACACCAAGGAAAGAATGTATCAAGTGATATGAGTCGTCTGTTGCCAGGTGGCCTAGAGATCAATAAAAAGGTAACTATAAATATAGCGTTGGTGTGACAGCTGGCGACCGCCAGTTAGCGGTCCAGTATAGATAAGTGCCATAAATGCTCAGGATCGGGGGTTCACTAGGTGGACTCGTGGAATGTAGATCTAGCAGGCACTAGCCGCTGGCCAGCTCAGCTGATAGACAATAGGTGCAATAGCAGTAATTAATATATGTACATAATAATAGAGTTATTAATCGATGAGGTCTTTCCCTCATTCTCCTCCAGGAATCTTATAGGCTCTGGCAGCGATTGTCACCTGACCTATTTGTTGTAACCTACCAGTGGCGGTTGCCCATAGTAACCGAAAGCTTAGCCAGCAACAGCCAGCCAGCCCATGTTGCAGTTAGCTGTGACAGTTAAGATCTTAGAAAAAGTGTCTTTCCTTTCCTCTTTACTGAAAGTCTTGTTAGTTTAGCAATATAAGCTTTGTATCAAGAACCATCACTCAAGATATCTTTTGATATAGTTGCAGCAGAACCGTTTCACTATCTTAGTATACAGGACCAACATATCGATCTTACAGTTATTTTAAGAACGTCTGCTGTGTACTTGAACAACAAGACAAACTAGAAGATGAGATCTTATTAGAGTTAGATTGTCATAGCTCTCAGCGTTGAGAGCGCGACTAGCAGCAACTCAATAAATCATCCACACTCTAGTTAAGGCAACAATCTCAGCTAGCCACACAACTGCCAAGCAGCTTAATATTACAAATATCCTAAGCTTTATCAGGAAGGCCACAGATATGAAAGTGGCACTAGTACTATTAAACCAGATCATAGACTTATAAGATTAAGGATAACCTGTACAGCTTAGCAAGAATAAACCGAATACAAGGACAGACAATACTTGCCGTAGATGAGTAGGGGCCGAGACAAGGGTTCACACAATTAGCGCTCTCAGCGCTGAGAGCACGACCTGCAGCAACTCAATAAATCACCTACACCCTAGTCAAGGCAATAACCTCAGTCACCTACATAACTATTAATCTGCCTAGTCAGGAAGCAACCAACTAACAGAAACTACCATGACCTATGGATGCTGAACCGTTGGTCATGAGAAAAGAACTAGAAGAGCTGAAGAATACTTAACAGCTGAAGAACATATCAACTAGATATAGTGAGTAGCTCGAGTATAAATGAAAAACTATAAGTTATGAAAACTTAGGTTTCATTATTAGACTTAGCGTGAGTTAAGTGTAAGTTATACTAAGGAAAAAATACAACAAGTAGTATAAGTTGCTTGTTGGTAGGTAGTCAAGAGATCAGTAAAGAGGCAACTATAAATATAACGTTGAGATCTTAGAGAAAGCATCTTTCCTTTTCTCTTCACTGAATATCTTATTAGTTCAGCAATCAAGCTTTATATTAAGAATTATCTCCTAAAATATTTTTCAATATAGTTGCAGTAGAACCATTTAGTTATCTTAGTATACGGGACTAACATAACTGTTCTACAGTCACCCTCAAAACGTCTTGTTATGCATCTAAACATCCAAATAAATTAAGAAATGAGATCTTGTCAGAGTCAAATCATTACACCTAACCAGGAAGCGACTAACTAACAAGAATCACCACAACTTACAGACATTGAGCTGTTGATTGTGAGAGAAGAACTAAGAGAACTAAAAGACACTTATTAGCTGAAGAACACATCAGCTAGGTATAATGAGCAGCTTGGGTATGGATAGAATGTTGTGAGTCATAATGACTCAGTTTTCATTATTGAACTCAGCGTGAGTTAAGTGTGAGTTACACTGAGAAAAGAATACATCAAGTGGTATGAATTACCCATTGATAGGTAGCCAAGAGATCAGTGAAGAGGCAGCTATAAATATAGTATTAGGATCTCAGGAAAAGTACCTTCCCTTCTCTCTTTACTGAATGTCTTATTAGTTTAGCAATATAGCTTCGTACCAAGAATTATTACCCAAGATATTCTTTGATATAAGTTGCAGTAAGACCGTTTCGCTATTCTAATATACAGAACTAATATATTTGTTCCACAGTTACCTTAAAAACGCCTCGTTATATACCTAAACACTGAGACAAACTAAGAGATGAGACTTCATCGAAGTCAAATAGTTACACAACACTAAGCTTGAGAGTTAAGATTACAGATATATAAGACTTCGTATTACTTTTTGTGATAGAATTTATTTTAATAATAAGATTAATTGTAAAATTAAATATAGAACTGATTATTACTTCTAGAAACAGCCTTTTGTAAGAGCTGCGGCCACATAACTTGGGCCACCTCGCTTAAATCGCGTCGCGTCGCATCATATAATTTCCACCCTTTCTCTTAAATATCAAACAACAAATCAACCATTAAATCTATCCTCTTGAAATTCACAATGGAAGACCCTCTTTGGTCATCGCCTCTACACATGAACGAGGGTGGCGAATGGAAGACTCCTCCCCGCAAAACCGTACGCGTTCTCACAAAGCAAGGAAAATCCAACCACGAAATCAAAAAAATTACTGGCATCCCACGATCGACTGTGCAACGGATCTGGAGGCAGGAATCAAGTCGACGATTACATAAAACGAGGCCTAATAAGGCTAGAATGATGACTGTAAGGGAGATCCACCGTGCCTTGCAGTTTATCGTTACTACTTATACAATGCGCTGCCTTTCATACAAAAGGGTCCGATCAATCTTAGGCATCTAAGCTTCTGCCCGTACCATACGACGAGAACTACGTCGACTAGGCTACCGACGCTGTATATCATGCCCCCGGCCCTTCATATTACGCCAACAAGCTAAGAAGAGATTGGGGTTCGTGCTAGAGCATCGATGGTGAGGCAAATTCGACTATGCAGAACACAGGGATGACAGAGAGCAAGAAAGAGACTAGCAGAAGGTAATTTTCTCAGATGAGTGCACTTGGGAGACAGGACAGAAGAGAAGAACTTGGGTAATATGCTGGTGTGACGAAAAGAAGTGCTCTGAATGCATACAGTCGGTCTACAGATCAGGGAGGTTCACAATCATGATTTGGGGGGCTATGAGTTGAGATTACAAGTCACCGCTGGTCTTTTTAGAGAAGCTCCTTAAACGGAAGAGCATATGCTTTAAGGCCTACTTGTAACAAGTCCTTGAACCCATAGTCTTCCCGCTTTTTGATCAGCTAGGGCTAGAGTATATCTTCATAGAAGATGGTGCTAAGGTACACAAGGGGAAAATGAGACTTCCCCGGCTGCAGCACGGCATCCGTGGCTTTAACTGGCCTCCTTCTTCTCCAGATTTGAACCCAATTGAAAGAGTATGGCAGTATATGAAAGAGAAACTCAAGCAATTGCCCTACATTGTGACAACAAAGGCGCAATTGATGCTGGAGATTTAGAGGATCTGGGATGAAATTGATCTACGTGACTTCCATCATTATACGAAACGCTTGACGTACATGATAGAAGATGTAATTAAAGTAAAAGGTGGAGCAACTCTTAATTAATATAACCTCACATTTGCACAATTTTTGAGGCTCAATTGCTGGAGTTGTCATTTAATTTATATGGTAGTCGCTAATAATGATGATACGCAAGTAAGCGAGGTGGCCTAAGTTATATGGCCGCAGCTCTTACATATATTATGAAAAGTTAATTATATGTCCCCCAATATATCAACTATATATGGTACAACAGTATGATAATCTGACTCTGATGAAGTCTTATCTTCTAGTTTATCTTAGTATTTAGATATATGGCAAGACATTCTTGAGGTAACTATAGGACAGTTATATTAGTCTCATATACTGAAATAGTGAAATAGTTTTGCTATAACTATATTAAAAGATATCTTTGAGTGATGATTCTTAATACAAAGCTTAATTGCTAAACTAATAAAATATTTAGTAAAGAGAAAAGGAAAAACACTTTTCCTGAGATTCTAATATAGTATTTATAGTCATCTTTTCACTGATCTCTTGGCTACCTGCTAATAAACAACTTATACTATTTTAGTGTACACTTTTCTTGGTGTGACTTATACATGATGTAACGACAGAGGCTCCAAGTACCGTAAGGTAAGCGATACTGACATACGTTACTTGAACTTAGGTACTCTAGGTAACTCAATTCATAAATAGAGTCTTCTCATTACCAGGAACTAGAATCACTTTCTAGCTGGAATTCAATGAGACAGCGTGTAATTATATCTTTTAATATCTTGAATGATAAAACTTGATTGCTAGGTAATAAATATTTAAATAATATTAGCATTATGGTAGCTGATTAAATTCACTAAGCAAAGGCTGTCCAACCAAGATGTTGTCTCATGTTTTTCAGTTACCATACACAGTACGCAGTATGCAGGCTTAATAGTCTATGTACTGTTACTTTTAGGCTTGCACCCCAGCAAGTCTTGTTACTGTTTGTATTCAGTAGCTGGTTCTCTCAGTTATACACCTTGCCCAATAAAGCCTCATTTGCAATCTAATCTAATAGTTCCTAGGCCATTCCCATGTCCATAACGTTCTATGACTTAAAGTCTGAGATGTTTGTAATATATAACTTATAATAAGTCCAATAATAAAACTTGAGTTACTATGACTCATAACTCTTTGTCCATACTCAAGTTGCTCATTACACCTAACTAATATATTCTTTAACTGCCAAGTATCTCTCAGCTCTCTTAATTTTATATCTATAACTAAGAATTCTGGGTTTGTGGGTCATAGAGGTTCCTATTGGTTGATTGCTTTCTAGCTAGACTACTTAACAGTTGTGTAACTAGTTGAAGTTGTTGCCTTGACTAGTGTCATAAATATTTTGAGTTTCATCAGGAATATCATGGATACAGAAGTAACACTGCTATCATTAGATTATATTATAACTTTATAGAGTTAAAGATGATACATATAGTTTGGCAAAGATAAACTGAATACAAGAATGAA
Source organism: Nothomitra cinnamomea (assembly GCA_022345685.2). Classification (NCBI taxonomy): domain Eukaryota; kingdom Fungi; phylum Ascomycota; class Geoglossomycetes; genus Nothomitra; species Nothomitra cinnamomea. The sequence goes on along the minus strand of JAJDMX020000099.1, from coordinate 48,864 downwards.
TGGTACTTGTCAGAGATAAGTAAGAACTAAAGTAAAGTTCATACAATTAGTACTCTCAGAGCTGAGAGTATGACCTGTAGCAAACTCAATAAATTACCTATACCCTAGTTAAGGCAACAATTTCAGCTAACTATATGACTACTAAATGACTTAGCTAGAAAGTAATCAACCAACAGGAATTCCTACAACCTATAAACACAAAACCATTGGTCATGGAAATAGAACTAAGAAAGTTAAGAGATACTTAACAGTTGAAAAACATGTTAGCTAAGTATAGTGGGCAGCTTAGGTATAGATAAAGAGTTATCAATCATAGTAACTTAAGTTTCATTATTAGAATTGGTATGAATTTTGTTATGAGTCATGTCAAGAGAAGTGTATACCAAATAGTATGAGTTGCTTGTTGGCAGGTAACTAAAAAATCAGTGAAGAGATAACTATAAATACTACGATAAAATCTCAGGAAAAGTATCTTTTCTTTTCTCTTTACTAAATATCTTATTAGTTCAGCAATAAAACTTTGTACCAAGAATTATCGCTCAAAGATATCTTTTAATATAGTTGCAATAGGACTATTCTGCTATCTCAGTATACAGGATCAATATAACTATTTCATGGTTATTCTAAAAATACTATACCACATACTTGAATATCTAGACAAACTAGGCAACAAGATCCTGTCAGAGTTAAATTAACAACTAAGGTATAAGTGATTTATTAAGTTTGTTATAGATTACACTCTTAGTATTAGGAGTGTTAATTGCATGAGCTTTGCTTTAGCCCTTACTTGCTTTCGGCAAGTGCTATCTATCCTCATATTCGATTCATTCTTACTAAGCTGTATATGCTATTCTTAACTCTATGGAATTGTAATCCGGTCTAATGATAACAGTGCCACTTTCATGTCTGTGGTATTCTTGATGAAACTTAGGATATTTGTAATAAAAAGTATGCTATCGCTGAGCTGCAGCCCTAGCTCTTAAGACTTCATATTATATTTAGTAATCTAGAAAGTCTAACTTTAGGTGTTATTAACATCTTGAGCTTTACTAGAAATATTACAGACATAGAAGTAGCATTGCTATTATTAGACTAGATTACAATTCTATAAAGCTAAGGGCGACACATCTGACTTAGCAAGAATAAATTGAATATGAGGATAGATAGCACTTGCCAGAGGGAAGTGGGAGTCAAAACAAGGTTTGCACAATCAATACTCTCAGTGTTAAGAGCACAACCCAGAGCAAACTCAATAAATTACTTATACACTAGTTAAGGCAATAACTTTAACTAGTCATATAACTACTAAGTAGTCTAATAAGGAAGCGATCAACTAACAGAAATCTCTATGATCTATGGACTTAAAACTATTAATCATAGAGATAGAGCCAGAAGAGCTAAGAAATACTTAGCAGCTAAAAGACATGTCAACTAAGTATAGTAGACAGCTTAAGTATATATGACGATCTTACTCCGATGAGATCTTGTCTTCTAGTTTGTCTTGTTGTTCAAGTACACAGTGAGGTGATCTTATAGTGACTGTGGGATAGGTATGTTGGTCCCATATATTGAGATTGCAAAATGGTTCTGCTGCAACTTATATCAAATAATATCTTGGGCGATGGTTCTTGATACAAAGTTTGTGTTACTAAACTAACAAGATATTTAGTAAAGATGGAAGGAAAAACGCTTTCCCTAAGACTCTAATACTATATTTATAGCCATCTCTTCACTGATCTCTTGGCCACCTGTTAATGGGCGACTCATACTACTTAAGGTATTCTTTCCTCAACGTAACCCACACCTGACTCAGACCAAGTCCAATAATGAAACCTGAGTTATTATGACTCACAACTTTTCATCCATACCCGAGCTGCCCACTACACCTAGCTAACATGTTCTTCAGCTGCCAAGTATTTTTTAACTCTTCTGGTTTTTTACTCACAACCAACAGTTCCTCGTCCATAGATCATGATAGTTTTTGTTAACCTGTCATTTCCTGGCTAGAACGCTTAGCAATTGTGTGGCTAGTTGAGGTCACTGCCTTGACCAGAGTATAGATAATTTATTGAGTTGCAGCAGGTTACACTCTCAGCGCTGAGAGCACTAATTGTACAAACCCCTGCTTTAACCCCCACTCGCCTACAGTAAGTGCAATTCATCCTTGTATTCAGCTCATCCTTGCCAAGCTGTTCAAGCCATCTATGTCCCATAAACTAACAATCTGGTCCAATGGTTCCAGTGCCACTTTCATGTCTGTGGCATTCCTAATAAGGCTTAAGATGTCCGTGATAGTATAGACAAAGAGTTATGAATTATAGTAACTCAGGTTTCATTATTGGACTTGATATAAGTCATATGTAAGTTATGTCGAGAGAAGCGTATATTAAATAGTATAAGTCACTTATTAGCAAGTGGTTAAGAAATTAGTGAAGAGGTAATTATAAATACTATATTAAGATCTTAAGGAAAGTGTCTTTCTTTCTCTCTTCACTAAATATTTTATTAGTTTAGCAATAAAGCTTCATACCAAAAATCATTGCTTAAAAATATCTTCTGATATAGTTGCTGCAAGACTGTTTCGCTATCTTAGTATACAGAATCAATATAACTATTTCACAGTCATTCTAAGAATACTTTATCACATATCTAAACACTAAGACAAATTAGAAAATAAGATCTTATCAAAGTCAGATCGTTATATTAAGAACAATATATATCATTTAGCAAAAATAAACTGAATACAAGAATGAATAGCATTTGCCAAAAGCAAGTAGAAGCCAAAGCAGAGCTTGTACAATTAGTACTCTTGATGTTAAGACCATAATCTGTGGCAACTTAATAAATTACTTACATTCTAGTTAAGATAATATCTTCAGCCAGTCACACAGATGTTAAATAACTTAGTTAGGAAGCAATCAGTCATATAGAAGTTTTATAGACTCTAAGACTTAGAATCATTGAACATAAACAAAGAATCAAAGGAGCTAAAAAATACTTAATAGCTAAAGAATAAGTCAGCTGAGTATAGTAGGCAGCTTAAAAGTAAATAAAGAATTATAAGTTACAATAACTCAGATTCCATTATTGGACTCAGCATGAGTTGTGTTGTAATTTACACTAAGAAGTATATATACTAAGTAGTATAAGTTGCCCATTAGTAGACGGTTAAGAAATTAGTAAAAAGATAGCTATAAATACTATATTAAAATTTCAGAGAAAGCATTTTCCCTTTTCTCTTCATTAAAGATCTTATTAATTTAGTAATCAAGCTTTGTATCAAAAATCATTGCTTAAAATATATTTTAATATAGTTATAATAAAATTGTTTCATTATTATAGTATATAAGATTAACATAATTATTCTATAATTACTTTATGAACATTTTGCTATGTACTTGAATACTTATGATAAACTAGAAAATGAGACCCTATCAGAAGTAGATTGTTTGTGATAATCTGACTCTGATGAAATCTTATCTCTTAGTTTGTCTAAGTATTCAGGTACATAGTGAGACGTTCTTAAGATGACTATAGGATAGTTATGTTAGTTCTATATACTGAGATAGCAAAATGGTTCTGCTGCAACTATATCAAAGGATATTTTGAGGCAATGATTCTTAGTACAAAGCTTTATTTACTAAACTAACAAGACATTCAGTAAAGAGAGAAAGAAAGATACTTTCCCTGAGATTCCAACACTATATTTATAGCTGTCTCTTCATTGATCTTTTGACCACTTGCCAATGTATGATTCATACCACTTGATATATTCTTTTCTCAGCATAATTTATACTTAACCCACGCTAAGTCCAATGATAGAACTTAAGTCATCCTGACTCATAACTTTCTATTCATACATGAGCTACCCACTAAATCTAGCTAATATATCTTTTAACTGCCAAGTTTTTCTCAGCTCTCTTAATCCTATTCTTATGACCAATGATTCCATGTTCATATGTCGTGGTAATTACTATTGGTCAGTTGCTTCTTAGCTAGGCTGCTTAGCAGTCATATGACTGATTGAGGTTATTACCTTGATCAAGGTATAGGTAATTTATTAAGTTGCCACGGATTGCGCTTTTAACACTGAGAGCGCTGATTGCATGAAACCTTACTTCACCCCCCACTTACCTACGGCAAGTATCATTTATCCTCCTATTCAACTCATTCTTGCTGAACTATATACGCCAATTCTAATTCTATAGGTCCATGATTCGATTCAATGATACTAGTGCCATTCCCATATTTGTGGCATTTCTAATGAAGCTTGAAATGTTCATGACATTATTATAATGAGTTATGAAATGACTAAAATTTTCTTATCTGAAATTTAGGTTGTAAATCATATCTTGACATGACAATAATATAGTATGCAATTATTTAATTGTCAATGATTAATAACTCAATGAAAAACTACTATAAAGAGTATTTAAAAAGTAATAAAAAGTACTTTCTTCTTCTCTTTATCAAACTTATTATTTAAAAAGTTATTACTTAATAATTGAAGTTTATCGTCCAAGATATCAAAATATATAATTACATATTACCTTATTAAATTCTAGCTAGAAAGTGATTCTGGTTCTAGGTAATGAGAAAACTATATCTATAAATCGAGTTACTTTAAACATTTAAGTCTAAGTAGTACAAACTAATATTGTTTATTTCATGATATTCAAAACCTTTGCTGCTATAGCAAGAATAAACTGAATATGAGAATAGACGGCACTTTTCAAAGGCAAGTAGAGGCTAAGATATTATGAACATCCTGAGCCTTATCAGGAATCCATAAATACGAAAGTGATATAGGTATTATTGAACCGGATCACGGACCCATATAGTTAAGAATAACATGTACAGCTTAGCAAAGATGAATCGAATATGAGAATAGGCAGTACTTACTGTAGGTGAGTAGAGGTCAAAGTAAGAGTTTACACAATTAGTGCTCTTAGTGCTGAGAGTACAATCTGTGATAACTCAATAAATTACTTATACCTCAATTAAGGCAACAACTTCAGCTAGCCACACGACTGCCAAACAACCTAGCCAGAAGGTAACTGACCAATAAAAATTACCACAATCTATAGATATGAAACTATTAGTTATGAGAGAAGATTCAAGAAAGTTAAAAGATACTTAATAGCTTAAAAATACGTTAGCTAAGAGTAATAGGTAGCTTAGGTATAGATAGAAAGCTATAGGTCATGATGACTCAAGTTTCATCATTATTGGACTTGGCGTGAGTTAAATGTGAATTACGTCGAGAAAAGAATATATTAAGTAGTATAAGTTGCCTGTTGGCAAATAGTTAAAAGATCAATAAAGAAATAGTTATAAATATAACATTGAGATTCCAGGAAAATTATCTTTCCTTCTCTCTTCACTATTTTGTTAATTTAGTAACAAAGCTTTATACTAAGAATTATCGTTTCAAGATATTTTTTGATATAGTTATAGTAAGACCATTTCACTATCTCAGTATATGGGACCAACATATCTATCTCACAGTTATCTTAAAAGTGCCCCGCCGTATACCTAAACATTAAAATAAACTAAGAGATAAAGCCTTATCAAAGTCAAATTGTCACATAAAATAAGATTCATACATTTAGCACTCTTAGTATTAAGAGCATAACCTATAACAACTTAATAAATCACCTACATTTTAGTCAAGGCAATAACCTTAACTAGCTATATAAATGCTAAGCAATTTAATTAGAAAATAATTGACCATAAGGAATTTCATGAACTATAAAGCTTTAATTATTGAATGTAAACAGAAGACTAAAAGAGCTAAAAAACACTTAAACATAAGAAAGAAGTTATAAGTTATAATGATTCAGTTTTCATTATTAGACTCAGTATGAGTTATATTGTAAGCCATATTAAGTAGTATATAAATTAAGTAATATAAGTTACTTATTAACAGATAAGAGATTAGTAAATAAGCTCTTAAGGAAAATGTCTTTTTTTTCTTCTTTATTAAATATCTTGTTAATTTAACAATTAAGCTTTGTACCAAGAATCATTATCTAAAATATTATTTGATATAGTTGCAACGAAATTATTTTACTATTCTAGTATATGAAATCAACATAATTGTCCTATAGTTATCTTACAAACTCTTTGTCATATACCTGAACACTTAAAACAAACTAGAAAACAAAACCTTATTAAAGTCAAATTATCATATAGATAGAGAACTGAAGATAATCAATACTATTTATAAATTTCAACTTAAGACTAAATAAGAACTTAATAAAACTATATAATATCTAAACTTTAAATGATAACCTGCAAGTAGAAAACTAGCATGAAGATTTACTGAAAAGACTGGAAAATTTATTAGAAAGTCAAAATTAGAAGGTATCGATTAATACTAATATAATAAAGTTATTTTTATAAAGAAACTTCTTCCATTTGCAAAAGAATATATAAAAGAGAAACTAAAAATAATTATGTAAGAAGATAATGTTTCAGCTTATATATAATAAGCTTAGGCAGAAATCTATAACATATTCAGTATCCAGCAACTTTTATGGTCTGGAAACTCGCTAGATCTTAATATAATTGAGTTGTTCTGAACTTATTTAAAGAAAGTAACTACTGAAACTAGCTCTTTTAAAACATGAAGTGAGGCAGTCAATATGTGGTCTAAGGCCTGGAAAGACCTTGAGCAAAGTAGAATTCAGTGATGGATTGAGTGCATAGTTAATCATTTGGAAATGGTTTGGCTTTTAGAAGGTGGAAATTACTATCGTGAGGGTCATGCTTAACTGGTCACTTAACTAGACTTTAGTGATGCGACGCCTAAGCGAGTTGTCCGAAGACTTTTGCGGTCAGCCTCCTTAGGCCGTGCTAGTTATTCGAGAGATATTACGTCATCCCAAGATATCCGTAAACGGCAAGAGCCTGACGGATTCTATTGGCTTGTTCCTCCGGACGGTCTAACCATAAGCAGAGAGGTTTTCAGTCACGTGGTTCAGTCCGTGCATTGCATTTGTGTTGCATACACAAATTTGCCTAAGGCGATTGCGAATATCAGATTTGGCGGAGTACGTACCTCCCTGGATGACGACGCAAGAGCAGTGATTCCACCATCACTGACTCTCTATTCACTTAAAATTCTACCTGCAGAAGACATCGAACCACCAGGATGGATTTCGCGCCCTACCAAGACGACTCCCCAGAACGGACACGCGCCCTTTCTCCTCCACCGCAATCAGATGGTCACCGCCGATCTCGCTCCTTCTCTCCCTCTCCCCACCAGACCCAGAATCCTTGGGCAAAGCCTAACAGTCCCAGTCCCATACCTCCCTCTCCACCCCCAGCGGCTGCGTTATGGGAAAGCGGAAACGGAGACATAGAAGCGGGACAACCCAATATGGACGCGAATTTTGAGACGTCGCTGCCCTTCCTGAGGCTAGCACATGAGGCTATATTGGCATATTTGTTACTACCACCGGCCGGGGCCGTGCTGTTGCTGTTAGTGGAGCATAAGAGCGACTATGTGAGGTTTCATGCTTGGCAAGGCGCGTTGGTGGGGAGTTGTTTGTTTGTAAGTATTGTCCTTGGAGTGTGAAGTGTAGGGAGAGGACCTTGGTGGATAGAGGCTGACAGGGTGCAGGTGATGCATTTGATATTCTCCTGGTCAAGTTTCTTCTCGTGGCTTCTATTCATTGGAGACATCGGGTTGTTTGGATTCCTGAGTTGGAGGGCATGGATTGATGCCGACACTCTAGACAGGTATTTTCTCATTTGACGCGTTCTGAATCTTGTGGAAGATTCGTAGAAGAGAGATATCGTCTGACATTCAGCTTTCATAGATGCGAGCTTCCCTTCTTCGGGCCTCTAGCAAGCAGCATACTGGATGATGAGTAGTGGGATGGAGTTCTGGTTCTGCCGACGTGCGAACATACCAAGGCCGTAAGATGCAGACCCACCTCGCCGGTGCTGCGGTTCTATTTTTCATAAGCATACGAGAGCGGTTGAGTGTATGAGTTGATCTGTCTCTCGTTGACGAGGCATCCCGTTTGCGCATCACAGCTGGTCTCCATGGGGCTGGGTTGTGGGTAGAATCATCACACTTATGGGTTTCTTTCCCTTTTCTTCCAATACCCTCAGTGGTAATTATCGTGAATGGCGCTTTAAAGGATGGGGGCGTTATGTCAAGTCGCTTTTTCTGCGTTGAACTTTCTGGTAGCATAGTTGCGGTGGTTTTATTTTGCCCCCTCCTTCTCCTATGTGGCGCTTGTCTTGTCTCCGCATAGTGCTCGTAGAAGATTAGCGTCTTCGCAACTGCCCGTCGTGCGCTAATAGTTAATCCGAGTATAAGTTGTTATATCGGTTTCAGTACTGTGCTTTCTGGTAATACCAACTCGTTGAATCGTTACCCCTGAGTTCAAGTCACTCTTAATCGCACTCTGTTGAGTCACAGAGCATCTCAGATGTTTCTACAATTCTATGCACATGCTTACGATTCTATTGTGTGCATACGATCTCGAAGTTCCCCTTCGAGTTAGACAACAGGGAGCGGAAGAAAGGATCATGGGATGGAACAAGGGAAGTCATTTATTTAACTCAGAGTTCTAACAAACGCAAGAAACACGCAGCGCCAAACGCAATCCCCCAAGCGTGGTATCCATATTAGACAGACAGGGACCTCGACAACGAGAAGGCCCTAGACCCTCAGATCTATCTCCTCATAACAACAAAGTAAAGAGGTGCAATGCAGAGTAAGGACTACTAATCCCGAGCCGTAAAGAAATCCGATAACATTACTCGTCTTGGGCATCGCCATCTAGCATAGCCTGATCGTCCCCGCCAAGTTCCTGCTCAACCTCATCGGCAACAAAGCCTTCATAATCCTCCAAGCACTTCTGGATATGCACCTTGAACTTGATGATATCATTCAACATCCGTTCGATCTCGGTGTGCAATTCCTCCCTCAGAGCGTTTGCGCGGACGACAAGCTGCTCATGTCTATCGCCACAAAGTCAGTACCATTACGATATCAATTTGTTAATCCAGAAGAGGGGAAGCTCACTCGATATTCGTATTCATCTCTCTTTGCTCCATCAACTGAATCGACTCCGTCAACCCTGCTCTCATCTTGGCAAGCTCCTTCTCCATCTTCTCAATCTGGGTATCGCTCGCCAACTTCTGCGTGGTCGTCACCTCTTTCGTCTTATCGAACTCCTCTTCTGCGGCACGAACACGATGACCTAGAGCATCTACTTCGCTCCGCTTGTCGTCAATAGCCTCCTTGATGTGGTCTAGGAGATCTCGATTCTTCAGGTCAGCTTCAAGAGCTTGTCCGCGCCGCTCATTAATATCTTTCCGCAGTAGGATCAAACTATTCTTGACAGCACCGCGGAGGTCCAGATTCAGGAGGTGATGGGGCTGATAGCCAGTGACGGGGTCAACGAGAAGGCGGTCGGAGTCGCTGGCTCCAACACTAGTGCCGAGATGCGAGTTTCCGAGTTGCGAAGAGGAGAAATTAGGTGCATCGGTGGTGGTGATGACAAGTTCGTAGTTTTGGCCTTTGGCGTTTGGTGCAGTCGACGGGATGAGACCGATTTGGTAGCCTAGGGAGTTGTATTTCTCGATGGCCGTTTCAAGCTCTTCGAGCTTTTTGGTCGCCTCTACCTCCTTTTCTGCAACCTTCCTTTTAGTTTCTTCGAGACGAGCAAGGGTGGCCTCCACGCTCTTTTGGAGTCTCTCACGATCAGTGTTCATTCGGTCAATGTCCTGGACTGTGATGCCCTGCTTATCGACGGACTCCTGAAGCTTGTTCTTCTCCTTCTCCGCTTCGCGCAGCTCTACGTCAATCTTTTCGATCTCCTCGACGATAGTCTTTATCTTAGACTCCCATTTTTCGGACCTCGTCTCCATAGTGGCGTTGTAGGCTTCGAATTTGCGCTTGTCCTCCTCAAGAACTTTGTAGAACTTGTCAAGTTTTCCAATATCTAGATTTGTCTTCTCAAATTCGTGGATCGCGTCTTGAAGAGCCTTATTTTCGGCTTCGAGCACCCCCAGCTCTTCAACGTACTTTTCGGTGGTCTTGGCAAACTCTGCGGCCATGGCTTCAATGTGTGGTTGAATGGCTTTGTTACCCTCATCCTCATCCTCATCTTCGCCAATTTGCAGCCAGTCACGGTATGAATTACTGAGGAACTTGAAGATGATGCGATCGCCCTTGACATCAACGCCAGCGTCGGCGCAAGCCTCATCATACTCTCCCGAATCGTAGTTTTCGAGCATGACAGCCAATTGCATCATCCAGTGTAACATTCCCAAAAACGTGCTCCAGTTCTGGCCCCCAACGGCGGTAATGGCGGATTTCGTAATGCTCTTTTCGTAAGGATATCGTAGCGTCTTGAGAATCCCAGTAACTTCCTGATCGATATTCTTCTGGAAACGATAGCTTGGGTCAATCCGGTGATACAACCACTGGAAGATATAATTGAAGTCCTTCTGCGTCGGCGACTTCATCGTATTCTGCGTCAACGAATGCTTCATCTCCATCTCAAACCCATAACGAGTCAAAAAGTCTAGAATCTCTTGCCCAATCTTCGCCTGGTATCCGCGATCCTTCAATGGCCGTGGGTCGCGTGGTACTCCAGCCGGGACCGGTCCTTGCATGAAAAAACTCTGATGTCCTCCAGCGCCACCCATTGACGAAGGCCGTGAATGAACGTACACGCTGCTTCGCCTCTGTGAACTCTCGCTGCCGGGTGCGCCACTGCCAGGGGCGTAGCTCTTTCTTCCGCTTGCACTTTGGAATATGTTTTGCGAGGAGTTGCGTTTTACGGACATACCTAAGTCTGCAAGATTTGTTCCAGAAGACGATCGCTGGAACATTGGCTGATTAGGCCGCCCGGGTGCTAGGGACGCGCGCGACGCTGAGATCGAGCGGTTGTGCTGCGCAGTCATGGGGGCATTTTGATTCATGCCTGATATCGAGTTTGAACGCTTGAGCGCTGAGGCGGGCTGGGGAATGCCGGTATTGTAGTTGAGTCCTCCTAGAGTCTGCATATATGAATCTGTCAGCTCTTTGGCTCCACATTGAGACTGTAGGGCATTGCAGGTCTTTTGCGCCGGAACAAATAACAAAGGCTGCGAGCATCACAGCATCCATACCTCTCTCGGCCGTCTCACGCTGAAGAGACCTGATTCTTGTGCCATGGCTGCGGCTGCTCCCAGTAGGGGTTACTGATCTTATATGATGCACTGCGGATGTTGAAGATGTGCGATCGCGTGTGGTAGATGAGAGGTAAATAGATGTGGGATAGGTGTGGTTACGGAGCCCTTGTTGGTAAACAAACCGAGCGAGCCCTCTCATTGGTCCACAATATAGCAAAATCTGGTACACTAAAACCGTAAAACATAATAATTCACTAGGTTTAAAAGAACCCAGCAGTCCATTTTTAAATTAATCGCTCTACTGTGAAAAGTTTTTACATTTTGCATCTCAAGTCACGAGTTATCTATTTCGGTCATTGAAGCCGATGCCTCGGCTGCTCCCGACGGCCGAGTCTTTGGTAAGACCCCGGATCTTTGTCGCAAAGTCCTTCAACTTTACATCGAAAAAGAGCGAGCGACGCCCTCCTAGGAATACAAAACATCGCAGACTTGGTGTAATAACGCCAGTGGACCCGCAAAGATGATCAGGGAGGACCTGGTTGCATCGGCAGTAAGTTCCATTTCACTAGAGCCGCAAGGAATGATACTGACGGTGCACTTTGGCGCAGGTAACATGTGAGAGAGCCCCAGTGCCTCCAAAGCTTCCAACCAGACAGGATACTGACATAATTGTTGAACGGTGTAGTTCTCCAAGACCCTGGAGTCGCAAGCTCTCCTCTCGATAAGCGCATAAATTTCCTACAGTCCAAGAACCTCACCCAGGAGGAAATCGACACAGCCCTTGCGCGCGCTGGAGAAGACCCTTCAGCATACTCTTCAACTGGCTCAACTGCACCGTCGACACCAAATTCATCCAATTATGCATATTCGAATCAACAGATGATGCGGCAGCCTCCGCCGAGGCCTTATGGTCCTTATCAGGGAGGCTACTGGCCACAGCAACCACCCCCAGAGTACACGCCTTTTCCGAGCGATTTTACAACGTAGAAATGTGTTGCTAACATTATCAACTAGACCACCAAGGAGAGATTGGCGGGATTGGTTCATCATGGCAACTGTGACCAGTGGAGTCGGTTATGGCCTCTACTTCATTGCCAAGGTACGTTCTACAATACCCATCAAAGCCATTATGCGCAGAACCTAACAAATATATTTACAGCGCTACATCTATCCTCTTATCGCACCGCCGACGCCACCGCAACTTGAACAAGACAAGAAAGCCATTGACGATGCCTTCGCCAAGACTTTTGCTCTCCTCGACCAGTTAGGTACTGATACGGAGGCTCTTAAAGCCTCAGAACAGACTCGTACGGAACGCCTGGATACCGCCCTGAAGGAAATAGAGACAGTAGTTGCAGACCTAAAGAGAGATGCCCAACGACGTGAAGATGAATCAAGGAAGACCAGTGAGGAAATTAGAGGCTTGAGAAATATGATCCCAAAGGCCATGGATACGCAGAAGGAGAGCACCGACGCCAGGCTCAAAGAGCTGAACGGTGAATTGAGAAGCCTCAAGACTTTGGTGGGCAACCGCATGAGTGCCAGCAATGTCTCACGACCAGCAGCACCAACAGTCAGCTCTTTCCCAGGTACTGGTAGTTCTGCAGTTGGTGGCAGCTCGACTAGCTCTCCGTCGGTCCCAACTTCGTCTAGTTCTGTTGTTGGAGCCGGCAGCAGCAGCACTGGTGGAGACGACCAAACTGCTACTGCTTCATCCGCGAGTCCAGTCGGCGCGGCCAGGAGTAGCTCAGCAGGTCTCTTCTACCCCAGTGGCGCCCTCCCTACACCAAGGGCGGCTATTCCTGCGTGGCAGATGGCAGCGGCGAATAAGAGTACAGGCGCGACGAATACTACAGCTACTGAGGCTAGTGGAAGTTCATAGTGTCCTAGGACCGAGAGATTGAGCCAACATGATGAGGAAATGTATAATAATTTGCTTTTTAAAACTTCAAGCGAATATTGGTAGGGCATGTATCATTTATAACGAAACTATAAGATACCTGTCGCTACCAAGAAGCAAGCATGAATTTGTTGACACATTTAAGCACTTAGCGCTTAGACGCGGTCGTTACTCAGCATCATCCCTTCATTCGCCGATATTCCCGGCTCATGGCGTTCCGTTTGGCCTCGGTAAATGGGAGAATGACATAATGGAGAAATTCTGTCACGAACATCTACATGGCCGGCAAACTTATCCATTGATCGATATTAAGGGGCTCTGTAGCATCCAAAATGGTGTCCAAGAGTATATCGAGCTCTGCGCTCCGAAGGACGTTCATTTCAACATCTCGATCTACGCGAACGCTACGGATAGCTACTAGACATGAAACCCATTTTATCACACCTCAATGGCGTTCTCTTATGCAAAACACCAAAATCCTCACCGCCTCCACCCAAAAAAGGCTTTTTTCAGCTACCTCAAGCTCCAGGTCACATCTCTCCAACGATGCCTTTGATCCAAGAGTGCTTGTCCGAGAATCGGACAAGGTAGATGTATGCATTGTCGGCGGTGGTAAGCTCTCTCTGCGCATCCCAACTGGGCCCCAAGCATACTGACATACCCATATAGGCCCGGCCGGGCTAGCTGCTGGAATACGACTAAAACAGCTTGCAAATAATGCCGGGAATGAAGGCTTCCGCGTCGTCCTTCTTGAGAAAGCCGGCGAGATCGGTGCCCATATCCTCTCCGGTGCAGTCATTGAGCCCGTAGCCATTAACGAATTAATCCCTGACTGGCTGTCCGAGGAGAATGAGAATCGCTTTACGGAGGTTACGCCCGCAGCAGGGGATAAGATGCGGTTTCTCACAAAGAACAGCTCATATCCGATTCCGGCGCCCCCGCAAATGCACAATAAGGGAAATTACATTGTTAGTTTGAACCAATTCACTAAGTGGCTGGGCGAGAGGGCGGAAGAGTTGGGTGTCGAGGTCTATCCGGGATTCGCGGCTTCTGAGGTTCTGTATCGACATGATGGGGCCGTTAGGGGCGTTGCCACCAATGATTTGGGGGTGTCAAGGCAGAACAAGGCGAAGCCTAATTTTGAAAGAGGCATGGAATTCCATGCGAGGCTTACGCTTTTTGCGGAGGGTTGTCACGGGAGTCTGACGAAGCAGGTCATCAAGAAGTTTGACCTGAGAGTAGACAGCCAGGATCAGACCTATGGGTTGGGTTTAAAGGAAGTTTGGGAAGTGCAGCCTGAGAAGTTTCAAAAGGGTCAGATTGTGCATTCCATGGGGTATCCTTTGCCTGCGGACACTTATGGTGGAGGCTGGATGTACCACTTCGGTGACAACCTGGTCAGTGTTGGATTGGTTGTCGGGTTGGACTATCCCAATCCATGGCTATCACCGTACGGGGAGTTCCAGAAGATGAAGCATCATCCGCTTTACGCATCGGTATTAGAGGGAGGAAAATGCATCTCCTATGGAGCCCGTGCTCTGAATGAGGGAGGATTCCAGTCAATCCCAAAAGTGGCCTTCCCTGGTGGAGCATTAATTGGAGATACCGCTGGGTTTCTCAACGTGCCAAAGATAAAGGGGTCTCACACGGCTATGAAGTCCGGTATGCTGGCAGCAGAAGCTGCATTCTCAGCCCTAAGCAACAAGGACACTGGTTCAATCTTCCTTTATGAGTACGAAGACAAGCTGCGATCGTCGTCAATATGGAAAGAACTGAAGCAAGTACGGAACATGCGTCCATCCTTCCACAACCCGTTTAAGCTTTACGGGGGCCTTATCTATTCTGGGTTAGAAGCCTTCGTCTTCAAAGGCAGAGTGCCATGGACTCTATCACACAAGAAGCCTGATTACGCGGCTACAAAGCTAGCCAGTCGGTGCAAGAAGATCGAGTATCCGAAACCAGATGGAGAGATAAGCTTCGACATCTTGACGAGCGTGAATCGCACAGGAACGAATCACGAAGAAGACCAGCCGTGTCACTTGCAGGTCAAGGATTGGGAGAAGCATGCGGAGATGGAATGGCCAAAGTACCAAGGCGTTGAGAATCGGTTCTGCCCAGCAGGTGTCTACGAGTACGTTGAGGATAGTACCAAGGAGCTGGGTGTCCGCTTTCAGATCAACGCACAAAAGTAAGTTCGATCTCTCAATCTATCTGTTGTCAGATTGATGAGATGCATTAGTATACTGATGTGTTTCGGCGCCCTGCAGTTGCATACATTGCAAGACGTGTGATATCAAAGATCCAAGTCAAGACATCAACTGGTCTCCACCACAGGGAGGAGAAGGGCCAAAGTACTTCATGACCTAAATCAGGCCGGGTGCGTTCGGATCAGATGAGATTATTAGTGGGGCGCGGTTCTTGTCACGTCGCACAAGTGACGTGCAGTAAGGCAAAGCAAGGCGAACGGGTGGATGGTATGCATTCCACTGTAGAGAAGCAACCCTGTAAATAGTGACGGGAAAGTTAGAGGGAGCATGCCGCAAAGGGTGTACATAGCTAGAACGAATGCATGCGCCAACGGACAGGATCATGCAGACAGAGAGAGAGATTGAGGGTAGAGAGTGGAAGAGCAATCGTACGACTAAATATGCCGCAAATGCTTTGGAGGGGTACCGCAAAAAGAAAACGTAAAACCGCCCACCACCATATAACGCTCCAATCACGTGCAGTAGGCTCATTCTGGGCGGCCCCAAAACCCCGCTGGAGCAAGTTGTAGGGCGAACTGCGAAACCACAGCCCCCGATTGGCCCGCCGTTGTTAGGCGTCCAGAAGCGCCATACCCACACCGCTGCAGGGCCTCTTCGCTCTCTTCATACGAATTGCGCCCCGAGACAGCCCTCCTGCCTGTCCGCCTCACTTTTCCTGCATCAAAACAGGCGTACAAGGGACCCCGAGTGTTTTCGCCAAAAAGAATCCAAGCCGTGTCAAGCGAGAAAAAAGCCACACAAATTTGCTCCGGGAAGTGGTCATCGTAACATATATTTCAGCTCCCAGGCCTCGTACTTCACCTCCTCGCCTCCCACTTCAACGCGTCAACGCCGCAACAGCACACACAGTCCAGCGGCATCATCCTTCGTTCCGACGGCCTGCAATCATCAAGATGACAGACGTCAGTGCCACGAGACTGTATCTCGGAAACTTACCACGTAGCGGTATGTTCAACTGTGATTCTGTGTCGCGTCGTTCAAAGCAAAAGAATGACTTCTAACATCTGTATCTTTCTTCATCAACAGCGACCAAGAAGGACGTAGAAGACCACTTCAAGAAACATGGAGCTGGTGAAATTACTGAAGTCAAGCTCATGAGCGGTTTCGGTTTTATTGAATACAAGGACGCCTTAGATGCTATGGACGTTGTGCCAGGTGAGTTCACAGCATTCTGCCGCTTATGGCTGTGCAGGGTATTCATTTAACTAACAACTATACCAATAGCATTCCGTATGAGATTAACTCCCGATTTCTTCTTGGGCTGTAAATCTCTAACCTGTCTATACAGATGGAACCGATTTCATGGGCGAACGCTTGACTGTCCAGTTCGCTCGTGGGCCGCGTCACCGTGACGCTTTCACCAACCCCGACCGTAGTGTCCCTCGCCCGAGACGCACTCCGCATCGCATGCAGATCTCTGGGCTTCCAGGCGAAACCAGCTGGCAGGTTAGATATTTTCCACCTTTTCTTGGTTTGGATCCTTTGGAGCCAGCAGAGGTCTAGCCATGAGCATCAAAGCTGTGCCATATCAGTACAATGATGTCAACCTCACTTCCGTGTTTGGTGAACCATCAGAAGTACTTCATTCTGTACCTGGCCTTCATGTACCTGGCCCTCATGTACTCCTACCTAGTGTCCTGCCTACTGTCCTGTGTGCTTCCCCTTCCGTCCGTGATACCCTGATACCTCATGGAGCCGTTTGAACCCGAAAAATATGGCAAGGTCTTCCGGGAAAGAGGGCTGCTCGCTCTATCTATCCGGGTTGGGCCGTGAGAACCTCCATGCGGTGGAATCCCCAGGCGTATATAGACAGTCATGTTATGGCTTTCTGCTCAATGGCTTTTGGATCATCCAGGTTCCTATCTTTTCCGGAACTGGATTTGGACTTACGCGGCTCTGGTGTTTAATAGGACCTTAAAGACTTTGCCCGCCAGTCTGGCCTTGACGTTGTCTATTCGGAAGTTGTACGCGATCGCGAGGGGAAAGGGTAAATCTATCCTCATCCAGACTTTTTATTATAGAGATTCAAAAACACTAAGGCTTAGTGCCAGCTTCGTCGAATTCGAAACCGCTGCCGACCTAAGGACCGCAGTCGAGAAGCTCGATCACCTTGAGTTTAAGGGCGCCCGTGTCACTTGTGTTGCCGACGTACGTATCTACACCTTTCCCTTGATGCTCTCCGTGGATTGTAAAGCACTGACACTTATAATTGACCTGGCCAGACTCAGGAAGAACGTCCGCGTGAACGAGGTGGCCGCTCCCGCTCTCCACCTCCCCCACGTCGTGGTCTTACTCCTCCTGCAGACTACGATCGCCGTCGTGGTTACACTCCTCCTCCTCGTCGTCACGATTACCGCGAGCGCTCTCCCCGCCGTGACTACTATGACTCCCGTGATGGTCGCGATCGGTACCGTTCCCCTCCCCGTGCCCGTGGGCCTCCCGAAGATTATCCGCCTCCACGCCGCCCTTACCCGGATGAACCCTACGTTGACCGTCCTCCCCGCCGTGGCGGATTCGAGGACCCCTACCCTCCCACCAACGGCCATGGCCGCTACGAGCGCCCAGTCTCCCCGAGGAGAGGACCGAGATCACCGGGGCGTGACTATCATAGTTATGGGCGTCGCGAGGGCTACTGGTACTAATCCTTTCCTCACTCTCCGTTCCCGTGGAATTCTTCTTTGTGATTTATGGTGGGCATCCGCTTACCCCTCTAGAAAAAACATTCAAAAATCTCCGTCATTTTCTAGTGCAAAATGGGAGAGAGAAGGAGGGAGATCAATCAACCAATCAACCTGAGGATGTTTTCTAACGCAGGAGAGTGGAGGAATTGTGGCATAGCTGGTTTGGAAATGATGTGGCTTCTTAGGTTGGTTGGATGGGAGGAACAATTCTGATACCAGGGGCCTTTTTTTACTGCTCAATAACCAAGCAACAGAGAGACAGTGCTGATCCGACTTGCTTCGTCCTGCATGCATGGCTTTTCTATCTGTTATCCCCGCGATAAAGAACTAGCTTCTATCTTATCTTGCATGTTCGCTCCATATGGACATCTGAAGAACCGCTACTGCGAACCGGGAAGGCCTTAGTCTTTTATTCTGTTTTACCACCGCTGCCCATTAGTTTTCCATTCCGTTGCGCGAAAAGTTTCCCCTACCCTTGCACAACCCCCGATATGTCAAATAGGTCTTTGTTTCTTTTCTGTATCACGAATCAGAATCAAGAAATCGTATGAAGATAGCTATAGGCTCTCTCTTTCGTAGCAGTGACGTTATACTATAAACCCCACAGAGTATGGAATAGCAGAAACATCTCAAGTCCAGCCCCAAGAAATATAGGGCGCCGAGGCGTGCGGCTCGATACCGTTCGTCTCAGTTCCACCTGCAGCCCCGTTCTCGGCTGAGTCTTCCGAGGAGTTGAATCGGGCAAGCAAAAGCAAAATGATTCCAAATCACCATTCAGCGGTGCGGGGAGCTTGGGTGGCTCGTTGCAAAAGTGAGACGTATAATTAACTCATTACAATCTGAAAAAGCCCACAGGTTTCAGATGCGAGAAGGAAGTACTTAATAGTGAGATGATGGATGACATGGAACAGAAGTATTCCACATAGTCACGTGGATCTCACTTATAATTTGTGAGTCTACGCAGTAGGGCATCTTAAGGTGAAGACACGAGCAGGGCTTTCTTGGCGAATATCTATCCCTGCCGCCCTAGAAGTATGCACTCTACAGCAAGCTCGCGCATACAAAAGGAAAACCAACGTGCTCACCGAAGGACGTTACCCAAAGGATGAAGGGAAAGAACGAATAGATTAGTGCACGAGAACAACAACCTGCTCTGCATAGCTACTACTCTTTCGTGTTGCGGGGTCGAAAGAAACATATTTGGTAGTACACGATCCCCTTTCATTGCAGATAATCTTATAAACGTCAAGGAATATACGTCGTTTTGCATTAAGGATGCTACATGACATGGCCTTTCCGCAAGTGCAACCTTTTCTCAAGCATCAAGTAGTCTCGGCTATAGCCCGAATCTACAATTCAGGGCAAGAGCAAACACGATTGCAGGGCAAATCTTTATGATCGTGGGAATTATCCTACAGAAAGAGCACATTCCCGTTATAATACACTTTATTCCCTTTCTTTCGACGACACAAATGATTAACAGAAACCGCTCCCAGATAAAGTCAAAGGGGCAAACACAAAAAACGCAGTGAAAGATAACTTGAGCGATCAACGTGGTGACCCTCAGGTTACTGCGAGTTTGCCGCAGCGAAGGATCAGGTGGAGGCCACACAATTGCACATGAAGAAAACGCTTTCCCTGTTCCCGATGCAAATCGCCTGGAAGAATGATCGAAATGATCAAAGACACAGCGGCATTTATGCAATAAAACCCAATTCCCAGGAGCCTGGGAGAAACTCCGTGTATGTAGATATTCATGAGCATAGTGGAAAAACCAAAGGCAGACGCTTTCGTATGACGGAAGGGTGGTCCGAATAAAAGAATTTTCGTGAGGTTATGCGGGCAGTAATGAGTAGGCGTATCAGACGCCTAGCGAGGGGAATTGTTGATGTGGGCAAACAGAGCACCGAACAGTCGCTCAATCTATAGCAGGGGTAACAGTGTTAGTACAAAGTTCGGGTCATGATAAAAAATAAAAGATAAGTGTGCTTTTAAATGTTGACGTACTTCAGGCGCAGCCTTGATAAATGGCAAATCCCAGAACATGTAGCTGGGGTTTTTAAGGAGCTCAAGGAGCGTAATTATAAGGCCCCAGGGATGAGGACGATGCACAATCAGTCTCTCCAACAAGACACGAGTGATCTGCTGCCGGACGTCTGATTCTTGCTGGTCATTGTGGTCGGTGCCAAAGAGGAAAAGGAGCGCATAGCTAAAGTAATGTGTATGGCTGTTGGGATACCGAAGTTGATTGGCGATCGCGCTTAGGAAATAGTATCGGGCCTCCGGACTCAATTCAAGAACCAACCTCGACAGGAGCTTTGCGTGAGGCGAGTTTTGTGTGAATGTCGGTCCACCACCCTTACCAACCGAATTGATTGCCTTCATTCCGACGTATAGTACCAGCGAGTTGAGCAATGCACCATCTACGTTGACCGGGGAATACGCTACTCCGACTTCTTTGGTTGGAGGGTTGTATACGGCCTTGGTAATAGCGGCGATAACTTCATCCGTTGGATCTCCGCTGCTCGCTAACGTCGAATCGACAACTTCTTTGATATTCTGTCGGCGTATAGCAGCTTCCACATCTCCAGCAATTGTTGGCGGGTTTCGAATTTCGACAAGGCGGTCTACCTTCAATCCAGCAGTAAACGGATCAGGGAGTTCGGGGAAAGCAGATGGAAAGGCGCTTAGAATGAGATTGCGCAATTGCGTGCAATGTGAGGGGATGACTCCACAGAGCCTGAAATGATTCTCTGCTAGGAATTCAGGGAAATCATGATGCATGACAAGCAGCACACGCAGGACACCACGATACAGATTCTTTGAGACCTCTGCCATGGTTGAAGGCTTCATGAGCTCTCCGACGTAGGTAAGAAGAGTCTCCATGAGCTTGGCATAACAATCCCAGCCCTAACAGAGGTTAGATGTTAGCAAGCTATTCCCAATAACTATGCAGCCACGAAAAGCTTACCGCTTGATCAGGCAGAAGAAGCATTCCTGGCATGAAAATTCGGTGAGCAATCAGAGACAGCCATCCAAATGCAAAGGTTGGGAACCTCCGAGGCTGCAACGCAAGAAGTTTTTCGCCAAGTACAAGCATTATCTCCTTGTGCTGCTGTCCAGTCTGCTGCCCAATTGTGTGGAACTCGCAGAAGATGCTTGAGAAAAGTCTGAAGAAGATTTTCTGGTTAAAATTGTCGCCTCGCATGACGTGGTGGTGGTTTAGAACCAGAATTATTAGTGACAGTATAGAGTCCAGGTACGACGCTTTACTGATTGTAGTAACTTCATCACCATGGCCTTGGTACTTGACAAGCAGGACAACCAATTTTGCCAATGCGTCAACGTATATGTAAGCATCGTCAAGACTACCATTCGGATTCGCCTCTTCGCGTTCGAATGCTAAAACAGACATATCGATACACAGGCGGAAAAAGGTGCACGATTCATTGTCGTTACTCATAATCTTTCTCTGGTGCATTTGTACCAGGAAGGCCGCAAATGACTTCTCTGTGCTAGTGGGATGATTGCAGAGCTGGACCCATTCAGAGAAGACGTACTCAATCTGGTCGCGATGGTCCTGGGATCTTGGATCGATTGAACCTTCAACAACCTCAGGCACTCCAGAATTCCTCAGCTTTTGCAAAATCTCGTTTCCGGCAGCCGTTTCCGGATCTTCCTGTAGCCACTGACCAAGAGCGTCAAGACTGCCGGCAAAGTCTGCTCTCAGAGCTATCGGTCGTTCACATAGGAGGACTTTGTCTAGTAGACTGGAGAGAAACTCCACAGCTACTGGCTTCCTGGCTTGAATCGCCTTTGCGACTGTCATGTCGGTACGCTGCAGCTCCATCAAACCATTGTTCAGTAAGGAGACTGTGACTGACACATTAAACATCCGTTCGTCGTCTTGTCGGACCAACCATAAAAGGACTTCCTTGGCTGTGTTGGACGATATTCGACACAGACGCTCAAGAAGCTGAACCAGGATTTCGATCTCGGCTTCAGACTTCGTTTGATTGTATAGCGCAGCAGAGATATCATTTGCGATCTTAAGTGCGATATCGTCACGGTGAGGTACTGCGTTGTAAACGATGCTGAGAATCTGATCGAATATTTCTATCGTTGAGCTTCCTGCAGGGAGATCCTTGACCAGTTCATCAGGAGTCTCTTTAGCTGCGAGTTGCAAGTCCGACAGAAGACCCTGTAGGGTGTCCGAGGTTAGTTGAAGCGTAATATGAGTGGGGAAAATTGCTTACATGGATGCGTTCAACTATGGTCTTTCCATCAGTAAATCCATTGACTTGCGGAGCCTGTGCTGCTGATGCTGTGAGTGGGGCTGGGATTTGCATGCGCTGCTGCGGTTGTTGAGTCTGATGTGGAATAGCAGGTGGCTCAGCCGGTGTCGGCAGATTCGGCACAGCTGGGAATTGGTCCTGGATCACGTCATTCACAGTTTGTCGCGTGTTGTCTGTCGGTCCGTGAGATGATGCGCCACGGGACTGTCGAGCAAACTCCTCGTAGATCGCCAGCTGCTCACGATTAAGACCGCCCGCCTTGAGGCGATATGGCTCTGGCAAGAAAAAGGACCAGCGACTCACGCTAGGGTCAACATATGGTTCACTTAGGCGAGTAGCACGATGGTGTCTCCTTGCTTTCAGTTCCTGTTCGATGTTTTCCTCGATCTCTGGCATAGCCCGCTCTTCTGCTGCCTTTTCGACCATACCACAAGCTGTATCGAGGTTGTCATTCACGCACATAAGAATGGCGCCTTCCGGGAGAGCTTGGTCTGGATATTGATTCTGCATCAAGTTTTGTCGAATATAGTTCGTCATACTCATTCGTAAAGGCTCTTTGCAGGTCACAAGTGCGAGACTACCAGCAAGTGCTTTTACCATCGTAAGTGCAGATTGCCTCACTCGCTCTTCATTGGGCTCCATCGCGAAGTCCTTGTGTATCAGCTGAGAAGTCGATATTCCAGCTATTGTAACCGATCGTTCGACGACAGGGGCAATAATCTCTTGGATTGCACGCTGGATGGCAGTCTGCACTATGCGCTTCAGATGAACCGGACTGATCAAACTGCTAGACAAAGGCGGATAAACAAGAAGACTCTCGAGATCGGGAAGGGACGAAGTGATAGCACTGGGAGAGAACCTCTCGTTGCGAACACCATTGCGGTTTAACGAAGTCAGAGACAGGTCCTCAAAGCCGTCCAACCCTTCTGGTAGTGCTCCTGAAATATCGTCGTCCGTATGGGGACGTTCCCGTATGTCGGTCGCTGGCTCGATTGCCTTATAGTCCAGACCCAAAGCCTTGCAAACAACTTCAATCTCAAACTTGAGATTTAGCTTGAGTTCCGCAAAGTGATATAGCTCCATTAGGAGGCGAATGATATTCATAGTCCACGGATTTGGAGGCTTGAAGATCTTGGAATACTGCGCTTGGTCAAGGACCTTGCATGTGAAGGGAATGACAATTAAGAGTCGCTGTGAATCATAGCCCTCAATCAGTAGTTCCTTGAAAGCTATGTTCTTATGCTTGATTGGCTTGTCCCGTGCAAGCGTCAGAGAACCAAGCCAGGCTGCCAAATTCTTCAGATGCGTTCGCTCAGTCTGCACATGCATTGTTGATTCAGAATTTAACAGCCGTATCACACTACCATACGTCTCCCTGAGTACCTCCGCCCACAGTGTTCTATCTTTGAATAATGTCAGCATATCGCGATACAGCCCGTGGAAATTAGGCTGCATTTTTGCGCGCTCTTCGACAAGATAACTGGCAAACCACAAATGATGCTTGCCCATAAGAGCTTCTTTCAAGTCCTCGAGTTTTGACTCGAGGTTATGCTTCGAGATATTGTTCAAGACAAATAGCACCTTATCTTGGACGTCCTCATCTGGGTCCTCGTAGATCTCTAGCCGCAACGACGGGTCGACGTGGAGCGAGTTGAATCTCTGGACACTAGCCTCCGTATGGAACATATCATCCATGTTACCGTTCGTAAGAGGATCATCAGAAGCGCCATTCTGAGTCGGCAGACCGTTTGCTTCGCCATCGTGAGCGACCTGATCGGTTCTCTGTCGGATAACCTCTTCAGCTCGCTTGTAAACTTCCGTGCCGCGTAGCCCTGGCACCAGGAGCAAAAGACTGCAAAAGCCTGGCCACTCAGAAAGCCGCGCGGATGATTGCATCAGTGCTTGCAGCCCAAATTTATACATTGAATCTTCGGGGTTATAATCGCGCACTGCCTCAAGAATCATGCCGAGGGCGACGCGAAGAGGTATTCCCGACACAAGGCTGTAATTGATAATACCTCCGAACAGGACCGCCGTAGTTGCGAGTGCATCCAGAGGATATTCCCCATAACAGCTGTATTCGTCAAACAAGCCATGAATCATGCATGCAAACAGGTCCTGTTCAACAGGATCTCTAGATCGCTTGTACTTCATGAGTGCCTCAACAATATCTTTGACGTCCAATTCCGTACTATACATCCTCTTGTAGAATTCTTGCATTCTCTCATCTACACCATGCGGGATTGCATTGGATTCTGCTCCATTAATGTCGATGATTTCGTCGTATCCCTCCCCATAGTTTATGATTCTTGGGTAGGCCTGGATGCACAGCCTCTGGGTGGCGACGACTTCTCCTCGATTAGAGTCCGAAAGAAGCTCCTCCAAATTCTCTAAGAGAGAGTTAACTGTTTTTATAGCAAGGCTAACCGTCTTCGGTGTTTCTTGCTCGTGTCTGACCATCCGCATCTCTTCTTCGGCCTTAATCTTCAGGAATCTCGCCACTAGCTTACCAAAACCCTGTGGATTCCGCGAAGCATGACCATGGGCCCATTCTCCCAATTCAACAAGGCCACGCCGGTGTGCTAATGCTGCAAGGTCTATGCCAAATCCACTTGGGATCACCAATAGATCTTCCAGCCACCGTTGTTCTTCCGCTTGTTCGAGGATAATGGGCAAATGCATAAAATCCCCGGAATGTATTTCAATAAGCCTAGCTGCCACCCACTGTTTGTCCACCTTCCAGAGAAAATGGAGCACGAATTCATAAGTGGGGAGATGTCTAAGCAGAAACCGGTAGAAGAGGTTGTTTAAGATCGTTTGCTGGCGATCGGTCCAGGGCCCCTGAAGACAGACTGCGCCGCAGAGAAAGATATCCATATTGTTGTGTACAACTTCTTGGAGGACTTCAGAGCCTTCCTGCTGCACTGGCGGCCGTGTCGTATCAAGAGCTAGTGCTAGGTGAAGGACAGCCGCTACAGCGTCGAGAGATACCACAGGCTGAGAAGCCGCATTGATAGCATACTGTTTGACGGCATCTGAAGTATCCGCAAAGTCATCCGCAGTAAACGCTCTCCGTAAACGGGGAATCTTAGTTGCGTCAAGTTGGCTAGATGCATACGCTGCAACGAAAGACACCTGTGTTTCTACATTGCGCCAAATGCCTCCCCAAAGTAGTTGAATATCGAAACTCTGGTCTTCCTGCGCAATCGGTAAAAAGGCGTTGAACAAGACTAGGAACTGTTCTTGACCGACCCGAAAGTTTTCCCTGTCAAGTAATTGCACGACCTTTTGCCAACTGAATTCCGGAGTAACAGCTTGTTCACGAATAGCAGATATGAACACCGCTGCATCATACTGCTGCCAGTCTTGGCTCGAGACCATGAAGACCAGCGTATCTGCAACCTGCGATTCATCAAACCTAGCAGCGCCGGCTAATCGCAACATATCCTTGCACGCGTCCAAGGTCGCCGTGCTTCGTGGGCCAGAGCGTTGTACTAGTCTTAAAAGCGTTTGCCTGGTTGTTAGTCCTTCTATTAGTTGCAAAGCCGCAGCCACTTCGACCGGTATCTGAGAAGCTTGTTTTTGATAGCGTAACCTAACAGAATATGAGAGATTGGATTTGGCCTCGTCATTCAAATTTGGAGGTGGATGCCGAATGAAGTGCTCAATTATTGAAGCGAGGATATTCGGTGAAAGATCTTCGTGTTTTTCTCCTTCGAGTGAGGACGGATTTGACAAGATGTCAAGGAACTGTCCAAAATTATTGGAGAGGATCGCATCGGCTAAACCGGGTTAGCCATCGCATCCCAATCAGTGATCCAAATGGTACAAACCTTTAGTCTTTAGATCTGTCCTCGACCCAGTCTTGAATTCCAGGGCAAGTATTGTCTTTTCTAGAGCATCAAGCTTAAAATGCTCCATAAACGTCGAAAGGTCAAAATCCCGGAAGAGGTCGCCATCAGAGGTATCTATAGTCTCTGCAATCTTGTGGGCTTGATCTAGATCATGTGATACTTTCCGAAGCTCGCCGACAAGTAGTGAGTAGTTTCCTGGGTTCTCAACCGCTCGATTGATACCTGGGAATATTTGAGGTGAGTTGCCGACCAGAAGGCGGCGAAAGTACTTTGAGAAAACTTCCATGCCGTTGGAGTGTACCAGCTATCAATACTACAATTAGTCTCCTCCGAAAGGCGAGACAAGCTAAACTAAATTCAAATAGAGGACCAACTACTTACTCTACGTATCTGATCGGCCTGCGATTCCCACTTTGCTTTGTCTTTGTCCTCCTTTAGACTCCCCAAGAGCAAGAACACTTGTGCGACTACTATCTTCGATAACTGTGCTGACTGGCTATTACTACTAGGATTCGTGGTTAAAGTTGTGCTCGTGTTCGCGTTGAAGGAAGAATGGCTGTTATTCGCTTGTGTCGATGATGGAGAGAATCCTGTGTTTCGAGAGGCTCCTCCGCCGCCACTACTCCCACCTCCTCCTCCGTGAGATGCGGTGGTCGAATCCGCGGCGGAGGTCGCCAAGTGAGAGTTTAAGGATTGCGTTGTGGTTTGTGAAGTCGTGGATGACAGCAGCCGGCTAGAGGAGAGCTGCTGTGATCCAGTTTGAAGGTTGGAGTTGCTTGACGACCCGGACGCCGCCGATAATGTCTGCCGATGGCTAGGGGTTTTGGCTGAAGCACTAAGAATGGATGAGAAGGATGAAGCAAAGGGCGAGGGTAACGAGGCCGGCAGATTGGAGGAAGGGCTGTTTTGAGGCTCCAATTTACCAGACGTCAATCCGAGCGAAGACGACGATGACCCAAGTGAGGTTTTTAACGGCGAAAGGATACGGCGAGGTACAGGTTGCTGTTGATTGCTCAGTCCAGACGTAGATTGCTGAGCCACAGATGGTCTTGCGCCAGCTGCGATGTTCGGCTTGCCAGGAGCGGTCGAGTTCAGCGGAAGTGGGTTAGGGGGAGGTAAGGTCATCTAGGAGGCGCAACCATTTGATCTGTTCTAGTGACAGTGGAATTGGGGACGGACAAAATTGAAGATCCAGATGGGGCTCTTCGTGAAAAGTTGGTCAGAAATGGAAGGACTGAGGAGAGATGAGGTTTAGAGTTGGAGTCCTGGGCAACTGAGGGCCAAACCGCAAAAGCCTTGTGTCCTTCAGGCGTAGCGTGATTGTGTGCTTAACTTGCCACAAGCGGAAGCGGGACCAAACAAAAACGCAACCCAAAGCCGTGACAGGATATGTGGTTGCAGAAAGTCGAAACAGCGATGGAATTAATTGCACGATTCAGCTTCTTTGAGGTTCGGATCTAACGAGCAGGGTTGTTTCTGTGAGCTGGCTCGCTGTTCGCCGCATGCGAGGGCTTATTCTCACAGGTTCCCTTAGCGCGTATATGCAGGTACCAGGCAAAAAGCACGAAGAAGGGGGGTGTTGTTTGCGATTTACGCAACAAGACAAACTGTGCGGAACGTTCAGCATCGGAGTTCGCGAGACTCTTTCCTGATGACGATTACATGTATACGGTATATGTCGATTTTTTGACTGTAGGGACGATCTATGCTTGGCTCAGTTATCTAGCGTGCGAGTCCTGGTCATCGTTGGCAGCCGTTATTAATGTAGTTGTACGCACATTGAGGGCCACAAACATTCTAGTGGTATAGAGAATATCCGCACGTGCAATAGGAGGTATATGAATTCGCAATCCTTTTGCAAATGCAATGGATGTATGACCATACACACGTAAGAGCCCTTTACGTTCATGGTGTGCCTTATACAGTTGGGTCTGCATGATAGACAAGGCGTCATGAATATTGCCGTCCATCCCAGTATAAGGTGCAAAATAGATTAAATAATATCCTATCATTGCTTCATAACCGTTTCAAATAATAGGATACCAATTTCTCTCTTTAGCTGCTTGCATGAAGATTCGCGAGGTATTTCGATACGTGGATCTCTGGGTCGAAAAAAGATTTGCGGGTTGTTGCCCGGTCAACGGCGGCCGCTTTGCCGCCTTGGATATCTCAACCGAGCGTAAACACAGTACCCATGCTTCTTTCCACACCTCCCCTGCTCATCATTCCAGCCCAACCCAGCGTTTTTGCACCTCTATCCAGATCCACTTGATATCTGCATTCTTCCCCTTGAAAATCCACATCGGATAATCCGCCCTCGCCTTTATTGAGTAAGCTAGAGAGTACAGCGGCCATTTGCTTGCGAAACGAAAAGTACAACGACGCGCAGTTGGTGTGAGCCAGGCAAGATGCCAGGAACGGTCTCCGAAGGGCCTTCCGTCTCCCTATCTTGTAAGTGTCATCCTTTGGAAGCCTTATGCTTCCAAGTACAAGACTGACCGTCGTAGTCGCAAACAACTTCTGGGGGAAAGATGATGCGGGCGTCCAACCCCTCCTCGAGCGTATGCACAATGCCAAAGCCACTTGTGACGAGCTCAAGGCTTTCTACAGTGGTATGCCTGGGAACTCGTTATCTGGAACTTAGTGACATGGCTACTGACTATGTTTGACAATAGCCCGCGCTGCGATGGAAGACGAATATGCCCGGAAGCTCTTATCCTTAAGCCGCAAGCCACTCGGTTCCCAGGAGTCGGGCACCTTGAGAGCATCTCTTGATGTCATGAGAGGAGAAGTAGAGTCCATGGGGAAGGCTCATCAAAATATTGCAGGTCAAATGAAGAGTGAACTTGAGGAGCCGCTGGTGGCCTTTGCTGGTGGGATGAAGGAGCGGCGTAAGATTGTGCAGAATGGTATCGAGAAATTATTGAAGATTAAGATTCAGCAAACTCAGGCGGTAAATAAGGTTCGCATGATCATATTATAATATCCCTTCACTCTAGAAGTACTATCGCTGATAGAGCAGTAGACAAGGGATCGCTTCGAGCAAGACTGTCTGAGGATAAAAGGATATCTGGCACAAGGACATATGGTCATGGGCCAGGAGGAACGCAAGAATAAAGCAAAACTAGAGAAGACACAGATTCAAGTTGCAACTTCAAATACCGAGTACGAAAATGCAGTCAAGGCTTTGGAAGAGACTACAGGACGTTGGAATCGGGACTGGAAGGCTGCGTGTGATGTTAGTGACACTGGCCCCTACTCATGATTTTCAATGCTGATCCCCCGCCAGAAATTCCAAGATCTCGAGGAAGAACGACTCGACTTCATGAAAAGCAGTCTCTGGACCTTTGCCAATATTGCTTCCACTGTCTGTGTCAGCGATGACGCCGTATGTGTCCATGTAATATCACACATCAGCATGTGCTAATAATACTGCAGGCTTGTGAAAAGATTCGGTTGTCGCTGGAAAATTGTGAAGTTGAGAAGGATGTATGCACGTTCATCAAAGAGAGAGGGACAGGGCAGGAGATTCCGGATCCGCCCAAGTATATCAACTTCTGCCGTGGGGACTTAGACGACACGCCGTCGGAAGCATCAGAGGATGACAGTTATTCTGTAGCGCAATTTCCGCGCTCTATCAATCCTGCATTCCGAAGTTCTTCGCCACAACCCTCAACTTATGAGTCTCACCATGACCCGCATTCAGTACTTGCAATGCAAATGGCTCACAAGGACCACAATACTCCCCCGAGCAGGGAGACAACAGTCACGCCACAGAAAGCCGCCCAACAGAAAGCTATCCAACAGGCTGCGAAGCCACCTCAACTTGACTTCAAGCGGCAGGTACAGCAACATGGCCCACTCCAGGCTGTTCCTCATAACGAATATCCTCCGGACGGTATGACCATGTACTGCCGCACCGGACCCCCCTCGGAGAGAAGCTCCGCCGCTAGCCCTGCTAGACCATCCAGTCGAGACTCGAGTGACTACTCCAACCCCACATCCATCTCTAGCCAGGAGCAGCCGAGCGGTAAGCAGTCACCGGTGAAATACGGTAACGGAGCTATGGTGGCACAATCGCGGGAAGAGGAGAAGCAGATTCAAAAGAAGAAGAGCGGCTTCTTTCAGACTCATAGTCCTTTCAGGAGGAAGAGCAAGTCAGAGAAGGATCGTGGAACTCGAGAGCAGCAGCAGCAGTCATCGGTTATGGCTCCCCCTACGAACCGAAACACATGGTCGCCAGCAGCAACAAG
Organism: Nothomitra cinnamomea; assembly: GCA_022345685.2. NCBI lineage: Eukaryota > Fungi > Ascomycota > Geoglossomycetes > Nothomitra > Nothomitra cinnamomea. The sequence continues at coordinate 18,469 of JAJDMX020000099.1, read as the reverse complement.
AAACGCGACTAGCGGAAACGGGAGCGGAAACAAACGAATCCCCATGTTCGGGCAAGGACAAGATCCACAAGCCATGGTCCTTGGCGGAGATCGACAAACTGGTAGTCCTGAACCTGTGGACCCCAGAGCCAGCTTTCAACTTAATGTAGGGAACAATGTCTTCGATGTGGCCACTCCTGACGCAAGGAAAAAGACCATACAGAATACCGCAGACAATGGCCAAGAGGAACTTGACCCCATTGCCCAGGCTCTAGCTGAGCTTAAGGGAGTCGGCCTCAACAAACAGTCTTCCCTGCGGATGTCCGCAGATAGATATCATGGGCTTGCGACACCAGCGCCTCCTGCTTCACCAGGAGTTGGGATGCCACCACCTTTGTCCAACGTTGCTCTCTCTGCCGCGCAGCGAGGGACTCCTCCTCCGTCGTATGACCAACCAATTAAGAGACTTGACCTCCCTCAGCCGGCTTTTACATCTGCTCAAATGCAACAGACTCGCCAAAAATACGTTGACCAGACGCAACACATGTTCACAGGACCTCCGGCCATTCAAGATTCGCCAGCCCCACGTCAATATGACATCCGTTCTCAGTCACGTCCTGGAACCCGCGGCAATAGCAGCGGTGGACAGGAGATCGTACGAGCGGCCTCACCACTCCCAGCGCGAAGCGTATCCCCGCGACCAAGTGTATATGGCGACCAACGTCAAGGCCACCGCTCAGCATCCCCCAACCCTTACGGCTCGGCCAACTCACGCCCTGTGTCAATGTCACCCGTCAAGAGAGGATCCGATCAGGGCTACTATAATCGACACAATTCTCCTAGCAGCCTGATCCGAGCCCCATCTCCCCAGCCATCGTTCCGTCAAGAGCAACAGCGACCAGGCAGTAGCAGAGAAATGCAAATCCAATTGGCTCCAGGGCCAGATGACAGTTATGGTGGGTCACAGCGAGGGAGGAGCACACCTGGCAATGCGAGACCAGTTAGTTACTACGGTGGTGGTCAGCTGCAAGGCCAAATACGATACGACTCGCCGCAGCAGCAGCAGCAAGGTGGGAGGGTGCGGAGCAAGAGTATTGCAGACCCTCGCCAATTCACAAGAGATGGAAGACCTATCCTGCATTACGGTAAGCTTGAAAATTCCTGGGAGAAATCAAGGATTGACGCTGATGATGTGATTTAGCTCGTGCGTTGTACATGTACCAGGCGGCAATTCCAGAGGAGTTGAGTTTCGCAAAGGGCGATACTCTCGCTGTCTTGCGACTTCAGGATGATGGCTGGTGGGAAGCAGAGATTGTCGGCAAGAGAACTAGACCTGGCTTGGTTCCTAGCAATTACTTGCAGAATATCTAGACGGTCGAGACGTTACCGAGTGAAGATAGTTTGTATAAAAACCTAGCCAGGGGGTGGCAGGTGATCTGAAGTTTGAGCGTTTCTGACGGTATTAGACAGAGCACATGTTGTTGAGCAAGCATTGAGGCGGATTTCTAGTACCTGAAAAGCGTTAACGGTTCGATATTTTATTTTTGTCCAGACGAATCTTCTTTTTTCCCTCTCTCTCTCTCTACCGGTATGAATGGAAGAAATGCACTTTTTCTCTTGCACAGCATAATATATTGTTCAGCTTGAATGAGACGAACATTATTGCGGCTTATGGGTCGTTTATTATGTTTCACGTAGAATATTCCGTTTGATGATGTTGACAATTCAATTCAAATTGAATTTGTAAAAGCACATCGGGCTCAATTAAATCTGAACTACCCAACGTGCAAAGCCAATCAGGGCGGTAGAGAAATCCTCAAAAGTAAGTAATTAAATTTGCACTCTTTGAATATCTGTGAATTTAGTTATTCAATTCCGCTCAATTAATGGTTGCGATGCACTGAATTCGCCTGTATGTGAAACCGCGAACGTCATTCCTCAACAGCTCACCCCCGAGACAACTTCTGCTCTCGGTGGAACCCAGGTGACGGGCTTCGTTCGAAGCTCGGCTCACAAGCTACCGCTGAACATACACTCATTTTTTCGGAAGAACGTAAAGATGGTAAGGCTCTAACTTCTCATTTTAAATCCGTTAATCATGCCCATGCACTCGCTACTGAACGTTAAGCTGATAGTTCCCCTCTAGGACGTCGCGCTCAACAACGCTATCGACAATGCCATCGACACGGCCTTACTCCCCTTCCGCATCGCTACCTCGAAACCCGCTCGCCGCGCCTATATCAGCATAACCCTAGCCTTCATAGCGGCCTCAATTCTACTCGGTTTCGCAATAATAGCTTACATTCTCTTTTACAACTCCTACATCCCCTCCATTCACCTCTCCGTCCCCATCCACTTCCAATTCCCGCCTGCCGTCCTACCGATCTCGTCACCCAGCCAATACTGGCCTCGTGCACCCTTCGGCCTTGCTCATCTCCCCACCGACGGCTTGATTCCGGGACAATCCTATGATGTTACGCTGAGTTTGAATCTCCCACGATCACCACCAAACCTGGGTGCAGGGAATTTCATGCTTGATCTATCTCTCCTTTCACCAACGTTCTCCGCCGCAGCCGGCGTGTTTGCGCCTCCACCTGCAGAAAAAGATATCCTCGCGCATTCGAGGAGGCCTGCTATTCTCACATATACGAGTCCACTTGTTGATACTGCTGTCAAGCTTGTTGGGCTACCGTGGTTAGTATTGGGATGGAAGCGAGAAGCTGAGAAAATCGAGGTTCCAATGTTCGAAGACGTAGTATTTGGGAAGGGCTGGCGGAATATCCCGGGGTTGGTGAGGGTGGAGCTTCTCCAGCAACCAGAAGGGAAGGCGAAGTTGGAAGTTTATAGTTTGACAGTAGGGTTCACAGCTAGGTTTGGTGGCATAAGATGGTGGATGTGGAATCATCGGATCATTTCCGCAATGGTTGGGATTGGACTCTTCTGGAGTGCGGAGTGTGTCTCTGCTGGGCTGGCATGGCTTGTTCTAGCACGATTCTTATCCTCACCGCCTCCAACAAAACAAACCAAGATGGAGAAAAGCGAGGGTAAAAAAATCAAACGTGAACCAGGTACCAGGTCGGACGACGAGGACTCAAAAACCACACCCTCCGTCCACAACGACCTCTCGGACACCCCGCGGACTTTTCCAACATACTCCCGCCAGCCCCCTCTCCGGTATATCTCTCCCCGCGAGAGCCCTGCTGCCGGTGGTGAGGAGGAAGACACCCTTGAGAGTGAGGAACTCCCCGTCCCGGCTGGTGAGGCGGCAGATGATGAAGAGGAGTATGAGTATGAGGGCCTGGGGGTGGAGGGAGGGCCGACGGATTCGGGGATTGGGACAAGTTTGAGTGAAGCTGGCAGAGGTGGAATGATGAGGAGAAGGGGAAGGGGGAGGGCGAGGACGTTGGGTTGATCTAATACTTAATTGGGGAATGGAGTTCCGGTGGATTTCTTCATGGGTTATCCTTAGTTGAAAAGGAGGGAATAGGTCCCTTCTGTAAAATGTAGCTTTCACGTATTACCCACTATTTGGGGCTCTGGCTTTGGGCTAGTCACAGAAATATCCCTAGATTAATCTAATCAGTGAAAGGATCAAAGAACAAAGCAACGAATATTGGTTAGTTCACCAGTCTATCAAATTTCAAGCTGATCTATCTCAGAGGTATCATCCGTGAGGCCTAAAGTACAGTTTCAATCATGTATAAACACAGCGCCCCGAATCGAAATGCCCGCAAAAAAGGCTTGCCATATGAACGTCGATCCTGCTCCCGCTGTGCACGACAGGCTCCTCGCTCGAGATGAAACTGAAAGGTGACTACTGTCCAATGACGCCTGAGGATGCATTTTCTGCCCACCAACCCCTGACCAGATTATCCATGTGTCACAACTCACCTCACGCCACAACAGGAGAGGTATCACTATACCTCACCTCTTCGCCCTCCCATTCTTCCCACTTTCTAAGCTCAAGTCTAGGGAGAACAGTGAATCCCAGAGATTAAAACCCGTCTTTCCCGTCCTGCCTACTTTTCCTGGCGACCCAACCTGCTGTTGTGCAGGTGACTGTGGCGTTTCACCCACAGATGACTGAGGGATTCTCACCTGTAGGTGTTTATGATTCTGACCACCGAGCTGAACATGCTGCTGCTGTGATGATTTCCCTTGCTACACGCCCGTCAGCGTTGATGTAAAATGGCCACGGGGAGGCGTTCTATCTTCTCGAACCTCTTGAATGGCTACCCCCCCATCAGTCGGAGAGGACCCCATTGGATGGGGGCCGGCACCTATTAGATTGCTGCTTGAAGGTGGTGGGCCCGCTGACGTGTTAGCCCTCGACGTGTCGGGCGACGCAGGGTTATTGACTGGTGTGCCTGAGAGGATAGGAGCCATATTATCCTTTTTGGAGCTCGATGAGCCGCGTCGGCTATCGAGGGACTTGCTCAGTGTCTTTGAGGCTTGATTCTGGGCTGTTTTCTTGACGCGGATACTCCCCTTTGCATCAACGTGCGCACTGGCTACGGTACTTTTTCCTAGTCCAGGGGTTGTTGGTGCACCTGGTTTCTCTTCTGAGGCATCAAGGAGGTACCAGCGCAGGCCGTCGGAGAGCTCGAAGGGGTTCTCGTCCTCATAGGAGGCACCGCCATCGCTGGATTCTCCTATGGATCTGCGATCACCAGCAGTAGGGTGGACGCCGCCTATAGATTTGGAGAGGTCCACTACTCGTTCTTGGATTTTGGATATTCGTGCAAGCAGCCAGTCCCTGGTTCGAAGCTTATGCGAATCTTGCTCTCGCAGGAAGTAGTGAGGAGCCCCGACATTGAAAGCTGCCCAGGGCCTTGTTGCTTGGTTGCGGGTGGGCAAAAATAGAGCGAGATCGCCCTCTTTAAATGATCTGAAGGCAATCTTTTCGTGGGCTTCAATTTGAGCTCTGTGGGATTTGTCACGATATGCTCTAGCCTCTTTCTGCCATTTCCGAGCCATGTGTTCTGCCTCCTTGACTCTCTTCGTGATTGCTTCGCTGAAGGCATCGAGGTCAAACCTACCGATAGCATTGATAAAGGCATCAAACTTTTCAGATTCAGCATCCGAGTCTTCTGTATTCATCCAGTAGAGCAATTCAAGGTCACCAGATTCCTCAAGGCTCCTCCGCAAAGGTACTACTGAACCTGACACACTCCGACCTAGGCCAGAGGAAGGGTCAGACTCGGTGACGCTTGCACTCGCTGTCTTCGGAACTCTCTGTAGGATCATCAAATCATCTCGGCGGGTGATTGTAAAACCAAGGGACTCTAATAGACGGCCAAGACGGTCATTCTGAGCATAGAGTCTTTGGGTTAGGTCTTTTGCTCGAGTGCCACGGCTCTCCAAGCGTGACATGGCTTTTTCTGCTGCAGTCTGGACGCCAAGGAGTTTGCTCTGAACCGATTGAAGCTCTTCATGAAGACCCCTTGTCTTGGCCTCTGCGATACCGAGACTCTCGACTAAGCGAGCGGATTTCATTTCCTCTTGAGCAAGCCTTTCCCTCAAGGCGGAGGAGCCTGTTTCGCCGTCCGCTAATCTGGCACGAAGTTCTGCGAGCTGCAACCGCTCATCTTCAAGTTCTGACCGTAATGCCGAAGTCTTTGCCTTCTCCTCAGAGACGGCTTCGCGTAGTGTGAAAGACTCCATCTCCTCTGAACCAAGCTTGTCATTTGTAGAGTTCAGCTCCTTTTCCAGCGCCTCGGCTCTCCCTTGTAGCCCTTCCTTGTCCGCATTAGCCATAGCAAGTTGATTCTCGAGATTCCTGATTTGATTTGCAGACCTTTCAGCAAGCGTCTCTATTCCTTCGACGAGCGCTGCGAGATCCTCTGACGCGACTTCGCTCGGTGACAATTGTAGATGAGCAGCCCGGAGAGCCTTTACATGTTCTGTTTGAGAGTCTTCGCTCTTTTGCAACTGAAGTTCCAAGCGCTTCACCCTCTCCTGTAGAGCCTTTCTGTCGGCCTTGGTCTGAATAACAGTCTTATCGAGACTATCGCTGTTCTCTCGGTGGTGTTTTACTTGTTGCCGAAGCCTGTCAATGTCGTCTGTAGCTTCCTTTCTAGTCTTCTCGAGCTCAGCTTCCAATGATCGTATTTTGTTCTCGACACCTACTTTTTCGTTGTCTCTACTACCAAGGACGCGATCGAGTTCATCTTCAACCTCCTCTAGCCTGACTTTGAGCTTTGTCATTTCGTCTTCTAAAAGCTTCCGCTCGTCCATGAACTCCTGTTGCTGGGCTTCAAGGTTTGCCATAAGGTCCTTTTTCGTGGAATCGGCTTCATCGATACGTGCTTGAACATCTTTGTCCGCCTCCTTCTTTGCAGAAGCTTCCTTTTGTAGTCCCACCGCAAGCTCACGTTCCGCGATCAGCTCGGCTTCGAGAGCTACCAATCTCTGAGCTAGAGCTTTCTCCTCCGCATTGTGGTTGACAGAGAATCGGCGAGACGAGACTGAAGAGCGTCTTGATAGAGCATCTTCAGGCCTAGGCGATTGTGTTATTGGGGATGTCACTTGTTGATTATGAGCATTCTGCACTTGGAAGACATTCCCAGTGGAGCCCCTGCTGATGTGGCTTTGCCTGTGAAGTAGATCTTCTAGTTTCCGAACACGACTTTCTGAACCTTTCAGCTTTTCTTGGAGTTTGGAGTTCTCCATTCTGAGAGTTTGGCTCTCGTCATCTCCTCGTAACAACAAAGTGCTTCTGCCAAGCACAGCTTCATGCACGCTTCCCATCTTAAACGCCTTTGCCGCTCTACCCTGATGGCGTGTTGGCCGATCGAGTTCTTTGATATGGATTGTCAATTCTTTCACAACTCCGTCCATGCCTTCAAGACCGCGAATGGCTTTCACATAGTCGTCTATGTCTTGTCGACTAACAAAAGGCCAAGCTGGCCCGTCGCCCTGCAAGTTGACTTCAACACGTAGTGCTTTATCGTCAAATGCATCTAGCGAGATCAAATTCCCAATTGTTCTCTGCCACTTTTTTCGTCTGCGTTCTTCTTCGTCTTTGAGAATCGCTAGTTCTTCTGCTAAAGTCGATGAGTCCGCCTTTATCTTCTCGCTCCATTCCCGGCGTCTGACCGACTCAACGAGAAGCGAGCCGTATGCTGCTGGCAATCGTGATACTAAGCTAAGAAGGTCAAATACTTCGGCTCCATCAGTGCCAATATCCAAACCTGATAATTGAAGGTTGACATTGGCGAGCATTGACTCGATAGCAGAGACAGACTGCATGTGTTGTTCTGCAGATAGAGCGGCGGCGTTCCTTTGCTCAACAGCTTGTCGGAGGATCTGTTCCATCTCAACGCTAGATTCGCTAAGAGATGGTAAGAAGTTCTTGGTATGTAGTAGAGCCAGTTTAGACGCTTGCGAAACTGACTTCGAAGTATTAGGCAGCGCAAGGACATTGTCATAGTCGGTGTTGACTTTCTTCGCGACAGCATCTATATCCTCCAATAATCGTTTTGCCTCCTCACCTGTCTCCACTGCCGAGCCAACAGAGCTCTGATTCACTTTCTCAACTAGATCCTGTGTCTTCGATACTATCTTATCGATGTGATCCCCCAGTTCGGTGACCTTGCCGGCAAATTTAAGAGTAATCTCTCGACTTGTCGAACCCGCCCTTTTCACTTCTTCTGGGTCGATAAACTCAGCCAGTGTAGGTCCCTTATTGCCGGCCTTCCTTTGTAGGTTGCTCTGCCTTGTGTCTGGTGTTTGGCCCATAATGAAATGCAAAAGCGTCTCCTTAACAGGTATATTTGTAAGCCGAGCCAGAGCGGCATCTTTCCCAGCGATAACATTCTGCTGCTCTCTCAATATATCACCAGCCCAAGACTTGGCTTCTACGTGCTTTTGCTCCAAGCTTCGTACATGGGTTTGGAGATTCATCATGGCAACCCCCACAGCCCGTTCGATGATGCTGATTTCGTCGTACCGCTTCTGAATGGATTCTGACATCTGAGCACATTTGCCAAACAAAGCCTTTGCCCATGACCTCCGGGACGCGAATAAGTCTTGCCATGCTTGAAGGTCCGTTTTCGGGGATTGTAGCGTTGCAGGAGGTGTCGTAGGAATGAAGGTCGATGGTGCCGTCCCTAGCCGCAGAGAAGGCTTTGTCGTACCGGAGGTTGAGGGAGATAAGAAGACACGATCATAGACGAAAATTTCATTCTATACACTTGATCAGCAGCTATGGTTAACAGTGAGGATAAAGGGGCGCGTACTTCTGTAAGGAGAGTTTGAAGCTTGACTTGCTTGCCCCTGACGGTCATAAGAATCTGGTTTTGAGGTGCGATAGAGGTCAACCGCGCAATCCATGATCGCAGAGAGTCGAGTCTAGTCAAAAAATAAGCTTGAGTCGTATTAATGCCTTTTATCGGAGCGGCAACACTTACGAATCATATATGGGACGGTCACATCGCAAGCGCTCGCCCGTGTGTGCTATGAATATTTGTAGCGTCATCCCCTCTGCCACACTTTGCAGCTAGGAGGTGCTGCCCAAAGGCCCTTAAACGCCGTATTTTCGGTGGAATTTCTTTGGTGTTGACAAGGAGTAGTGAAGGCAGACACGGAGATCGGAGTTGAAGCTCGCGTGATGGCTGGTGAATCACTGCACGGGCCAAGACACTGCCACCACAGCCACACTTTCGTCCAACTTGGGTGTTTGCAGCTCTCTACGAATCAGAACGGTTGATGTTGACGCGTTGATATCTCCAACGAACAGCAGTCATGTCTTCTCTTGATGCGTTGGACGAGTCCGCTCGCTCGGTACTACTCAATTTACAGTCTCTCGAAGCTGGTTTTGCGAAGCTACCAGCGTCCGATTCGACCAGTGCGCTCCCGCTCTCGCGCCGAGAAAAGCAAATCTTAGAGCTCTACGACCGGCTGGACGAAATAAGGGTGGAATCTAGTCTACTGGAAGCGCAGAATAAATACCATCATGGTAAGAGACTCCTGGCTGAAGTTCCAAGGCAGTGTACTGATAATCTATGGAAGGTAGTAACGACAGCGGTGCAAATAATCTCGATGAGCAGATAAAGACAGCAGAGTGCGAAGTTCTGGAGGCTCAGGCGGCCTATTCACTCAAGAAGAAGATAATAGAAGCTGTCTTGACGACTGAACCCATCCTGAACGCTGTCCACACTTGTGAAAAGGCGGAGGTACGCGAGAAGTACGACACTCCTAGCTCACATTCTAAACGCGTCCTTTCTTACAAAATGTAGGGAACTCTTGCCACGAATTAACCGCCGCGATCAGCTATCCATGACACATACAAACCTTTCCTCAACTCTCTCCAACATCGCCAATACACTTTCCGCGACAGAGATTGAGAACATTCTTAGTTCAAGAAAGAATGTCGAGTTGACGAATACCTTGCTCGACTTGGTGCAGGAGGCTGAATCACAAGACAAAGAGAATATCCAAGATGCAAAGTCGCTCAAGCAACTGGAAGCTCTAGAGAAGGAACTGAGGTTCAGAAAGGCAAGATGGAGGATCATGAAAAGAGTTATCAGCGCAGTAATCGTGGGCAGCGGTATGAACTGGGATCAAGACGATACGCTACGTCCATTGGTTATAGACGATGAAGATGGCCTGTCGTAAGCAAGTCTCTATGGACAAGCAAGCCATTCCATTCAGCTTGACCAGAGATTTATATTCGAGCCATACAAGCGTAAACGAATTCCCCCACACGTTCAAGCAGCATTACGGTATCCGGCATACCGGCCCTACCGAATTGCGTGTGGGGATCCTTAGCCTGCCGGCTGAGCCATTTTAGTTTGTGGACGGATATTCGCCATTTTTCTGGGCCCTTTGAGCCGTGAGAGGACACGGCTGGACTGCCACACGTGCCCGGCCGTCCCCCGCCTAGTGGCACACGCAGCGGCCGGTCCGGTAAGGAGGGAGGGTACTTTGACGGTCTAGGGTTTGGTCTATTGCAAGCAAGCGGGTTGTAGGGGTGACTAGGGGTCAGCAAAGGTGTTGGGGGTTGGGTTAGCACTGGAATTGGTTGCAGCGCTCTCCCGAGCGAGCGAGGCGAGCGATTCCCACTGTATGGATCACGGACGCCAGGACGCCGCCGCAGCTTGATGCGCTCGCTCTCGGCTCTTGTTTAAATACGCTTCCCAGATAAGTCACACAGAACGCAGCGCGAGGAGTGATGGAGCCTGCTTTTGCGTGTGAGAAACTCAATCCGAATCCGAGCATCACCCGTGTTTGACCGACTGATGCATACGTACAGATCGCATATCCAACGACGCGTCCAAGGTGAGGATACACATACGTAGCGATGAGGAGTGAGCGCAGGAGATGCCAGTAATTTACGACCGAACAATTTGAACAAACCTCTGCGGTGGTCTTTCGCTGCTTGCTGCTCTTGCCAATGCGTCTTAACTACCCAAATGCCCTACCGCTGCGCTCTGTTGCGCTTTGCTGCTGCCCCTCAGTGACGGAGGAATGCGTATGTAATCTCGCCGTAGGCATTTTGACTCCCCGATCCTTGTTGTTTGCGCGTCCTGATTGGTCCTTTCGCTCGCCCTAGAGCCTTTTGGTTGCATCGGCAAGAGTGATTTGGTGTGGCAGCCAGCTGGGCCGCGCTCATAGGAAATACCGCCCTACTCCCCCTCGCACTGTAAAATCCGCCTGCGCTCTGCTCTCACTCATACTCTACTCACTCACTTCGCCTTCATACAAAATCTCTCTGCCATAACTCCTGCACCAAAAGGTACTGTGAGCGCCATTCAGTGTCAGGTACGTCGCTTGTCCCAACCTGGCCCCGACCTGTATTTTAAATTTACTCGGTCGCTTCCAACGCGCCGTTCGAATGCCCGCAACGACGTGATTCTGCCTCTCGCACCTGATTGTCGGCGCGTCTTCCTTTGACTTCATTCAACGCAGCGTCCTTGGTCGTTCGTTTGTTTTTGTTCATCGACTGACGCGATCAACGAACGCATACAGTCGTCCACTATTACCAACTACTCCTCTACCTGCGCATTTTTGATCAACCAGGTGAGCATGATTCTATTATTTGGCGCTTTTGAAATGTAAAAATATCTCTTGTCGTCAATTGTCTCTGTGTTTGGCCACCATCCGGAAGTGTCGATCAACACGACGTTCGCGGCCGAGTGGCCTATACCACCATCACATATCCACCTTCCACATTTACTGTCTCTATTCTTTATTCCCTACGTACCAACAACGTCGCGACTCATTCAATTCTCTAAAGTGCGCAAAGACTGACATACGCGTCGTCGCTCTCAATCCACAGTAAAACCTTCGTCATGCCTAAGGAAAAGAGCACCCGTAAGACCAAGGCTAGAGGTGAGGGCAAGAAGAAGAAGGGTATGCGCAATTATTTCTCCTACCACCCACCTCTACGAGAAACCATTCTGACGCGATCGCCAGATCCTAATGCGCCCAAGCGTGGATTATCTGCCTATATGTTCTTTGCCAATGAGCAGCGCGATAATGTTAGAGATGAGAACCCTGGTATCACCTTCGGTATGCATTCCTCACCGTCTTTACTCTTGTACGTTGAACGACTTTCTGATGATTTCTCTCGTACAGGCCAGGTCGGAAAGGTCCTTGGTGAGAGATGGAAGGCCCTGAACGAGAAGCAGCGTGCTCCATATGAAGCCAAAGCTGCTGCCGATAAGAAGCGCTACGAGGAGGCGAAAGAAAAGTATAACGTAAGTTGCGTCGCACCTGACATTTCCTCATGCAATGGCTGACTGGCTTTGTACCAGGCCAACGAGGAGGAAGAGGAGTCTGGTTAGAGATCACCTTTACGTCGCACATACTGAGAGCAACCTTTCTTCCTGATCCGGGATTGTATCCTTAACGTCTTCGGGGTCGCCAACTCCCTCTATGTGGTGATTGTTATGTCTCCTCGCTGGTGCTTAGATATCGGGCTTTCTTCTCTGTCCTTTTCTAACTTTCGCAAGTATGAGCTCTACGCTATGGGATCAAATGGCACGATCATGATTAGGTGGCTTATCTTGCAATGTTAGAGGAAGAGGGTAACCACTTCTCTTCCTGTTAGTCTGCTCTTTCTATCGGTTTCGTGATGAAAACCTGTCTCTGTCTCGTTGCAGCGGGAGAGGTGTCAAGGGCCGTGGATCTGTACTCTAGCTGCACCGGTGCACTGGTGCATAACGTCGCCATTCCGCTTGATTTTGCTCTCAGCTTTCCTGCATGAATTTTCGTCTTTACTCTCTCCTAAGGCTGGGTTTGCTGGTTGGGAATCTGGCTTGCTACAGGGGCAGCAATGAATGGAATCAAGCTTTCCCTGATAATCATTCCTGAGCCCCATTTACGGCGTAAAATCCATGTTTCTGACTGGGATGGACCAGACCGTTGGGTATTCATACCTAGTTGACATTTGGCTTGATTTCGTAACATCCAATACGTCGCTAAGGCGCTCTGTCCAGGGCGGGGTCTAAGGTGAAACATCAGCCACCCACATTGTTTAGTCGTCGAGTGTTGGTTGCGCGATAATAAGGCTGAGCCAGCCAGAGGCCGAGAGGCCTCCAGTCAAATATCACTCACCTCGCACCCCGAATACCTACACATATATAACAGCCATTTGCCTAACATCTCTGTTTGCATTTTCAGTATTTAAAAGAGCGGTCTGAACAAGTTCTTCGAAAAAGAAACTCTACTTCATAATACTCCAAAAAATGGACGACTCCTCAAGCAATCTGACCACCGATAGTACCACAAACATGTCCCTTGTTCGACAGTGACAAAGCGTCGCGCGCCCTACGAAGACAAAATCGCGTATTCCTGGAGCATTCTGGACCGAGTTTAGCAGAAAGGCTTCGACGGCGACACAACATGATTTTCACTTTTTCTGTGCTGCCGGCAATGCAGCATGGTTGGATCCGCCGGCTGTCTCATGTACTTCTATCCCAAGGCGAGGGGACACCTGTTGATCAACAATCTCGCGATCTAGAAACATCACGGTTATCTGGCGAAAAGCCCGTCATGACAGAGTTTGAAGGAACGCGAGACACTGCTTTTCATAAGTCCGCACGGCCAATTACTATCGCACTGGGCTTCGCTGGTTGAGAATTTTGCTTATCACATTGGTTGCAGACCACACGCAGACCACACGCAGACGCAGAAGCTGAATGCATTATATGCCGGATGCGTGCATTTAATATGGACGTCCGGGCAAATCGCCTTTGGCTTCTCTGACGATCATGCCTGGACACCAATTGCGTCTTCCTCTCTAACAAGGTTCCGATTTGGTAACCGTCCCAGCCCAAGTCGCTTTGGGAATCACTTCGGAGCGACTAAGAAAATTGTCTGCACGCCAGTGCATGCTGCAGCTTTTCTCGCGACGAACGCGATAATTGGCCCTGTCCATCACCTGCACAGAGCGACCACGTCAATGCCCCCCTCTACCCCATGGGAGCCTCAAAAGCCTTTGAAGAGCACGTTTTTCGGGGCAATCTTTTCCTTCTCATTTAAGCCCTAGCCGTTGGCGTGGCATATATGCCCGCTCCCTTCCTGTCGATCTAAATTTTTTTTTTCTTCAACGAAAAGCCCGTGCACTCCGAAGGCTTATGGTCGGGTTGCCATAATGGCGGCTCGGCTTGTGGAAGGATGTCTCGAGGAGGCTAAAAATGCGAGGGATGTGGCCGCCGCGTTGGACCGTTTCGTGGAGCAGGTCTATGAGTGTTCTGCAGAGATTACGGGTGCGATCAGTGAACTCTTCGCCATTGCATCTGCGTGTGGGAAACTTGGTCCAACGATCAATTCTTCGCGGTATTCTCGGCGGGTGTATCTGATCGAAAGTGACCTGAGGCTGGCTCTTTCTAGTCTATCAATTTCGCTGGTAGATATTGCCAAAAAGTTCCAGAGATTGGCCATTACGCCGACGCCGAATTCTGCGTCGTACAGACGAGTATGGAGGGAGATGCGGTTTATGTTTAGAGAAGAGGGATCGGCATCTTTAATCGGTCGTCTCGAGTTGTATCGAACTTTCCTTCTGGAGCTTTCACTCAAGCTAGAAGGGTTAGGGATCCTCTCGCACCGAAATACGGCTATGGAACCTTTACTAACATGAAATAGGCTGCTGCCCGGCCCGGTTGACATGGATATTCTCCGCAGTCAGATCAGAATAATCCGTGACTACCAGGAACGAACACTGGACCTTTCATTCCGAGGACTCTCTTTAGCACAGCAAGGTAATTATTCACACTCTCATTCTCACGCCTCTCGATTTTGCTTATACGCTGCGGATGGTATGCTCCCGTTGAACCCGCAGATCCAAGCTTACTCGCAGCTGTTTGAAGTCTCTCCTATTCCTGGCGTGCGCTACTTACGTACTCCATTAGGAGCCGGCCTACCTATACCTGTACGTCCGCGTCGTATGAGTTCCGAGAGACCTCAGGCTGTGCGAGCAGCAACGGCACCAGCGGGTCGCCAATGGGGCCCTTACTCACCGCCTCCGATGCCACCCGCTCCTGAGATTCCATTAACTGTGCCAGTATCACCAACATCAGCCTACTCCTCAACTTCTTCTGGCAGCAGCAACTCGTCTCCTCACTGGGCTACCCGAGTATTTGATGGCAAGTATCCGGAAACTCGCCTAAAAGCTTCAGGTCAAGGGTTTGTTATACTAAAATCTATCAAAAGTCAGCTCTTTTGGACTGACTCCGTTAGCTCGAAGTGCCTTGGACTTAATATGACCACGCTGGGCTTGAGCAGACATGATTCTGAAGTTGTAGACATGTAAGTATCCGCATTGTTGACTGATCCACTACGGTCGCTTAAGAGAAATGAAGGTCGTTTGACGGCGATTTAAACGTCCGTCTTGTCTGGAATCGAAGAGATAACAGGGCAAACATGGTTTGTTACTCCGGCTTCAGCGCTTCAGCACCGCCATCATTCCAGTCAATTCAATTATTAAGCGCTCTCAAAATCACTCGTGCGGGACCTTGCATCCATCTACTCCGTTCAGGAACGACTCATCTCTGGGCTAATCTGAAGTTCAAGATTTATGAAAGTAAGTTTCCCAACAGTACTGCGTTCTTCAAGAACATCGCTGACGTCTTGATAAGGAATGACGTAAGAAAGAGGCATTTTTCTTACGGTGGAGTTTGATTGCTAACGAGGACCAGACTGTTCTTTTGTACTTTCACAGCCCTAAGAGCGTATGGTCCTGCAGACCCAATGACTGAGCAAAGCGAGTTTCAGTTGGCTGGTGAGATTGAGAGATATGGCGGGTATGCTTCGAAGAATCACTTTCATCACCGACTTGGCTTGCTAACTCGTTCTAGCAAAATCGAAGATGATGGGTATCTTCACGCTCTGTAAGTTAACTGCGTGTTATCGTTGGACAAAGCAAATTTTGGCTGACGTCGAAACAGGCGCATGTTCAAAGATATGGACTCGGGTGCGGTAAGACTGCAGGCCTCCGTATTGAATGGCGAATACGGGTTGAAACATACCCCTATCTGGACTGCCTTTAGTATGTCTCTCCTTTTTTATAATACTGCTTCACTGGGCAAGACTAACTATATAATAGTCACCAAGCATGTTGGGTCGAGGTCTTGGTTGAAAAGAGTTCGAACAAAAGTGATCCGACTAAAGGAATTACACCAGTACATCTTCTCTCACGACTACGCGCCCCAAAGAGGGGATCGCGGAGAATTTGAATTGAACTTTAGGAGCTCTCAAGGTATGCTAGTTATTCCATCCTTTCCATCTAAAACGGCGGCAGTGGTAGCTGATATTGGCCCTTCACCCTCTTGTTTAGACGCCATGGATTTCGAGAATGCATTCAGCAAATTGTGATAGAAAGCAACGAACCATAATTGATACGAGATAACGAAGAAACGCTCAATCATGATTGCATGAACATTCCTACTCATGCGTTTAATGAAACAACCGTATGATCCACGACGCGGCGATTGATTCGATCCGATCCGACTAACTCATCCTCTCCTCCCCTTCTGTCAGTGATGGAAGGAGCCGTGAATGGTGACTCCCTGAAACGAAGGCGGCATGCCGTCTGTTCAAGCACTGGCGCGGTGTAATCTTTCCGATGATTCCTTTCTCGGGATTTCCTTATCCATCTTATTCCTCAAAGGGTCTTTGATACGATTGCATAGCGAGTTTACAGCGAGCGAGTCCTGCCTTGTTTTTGTGTGGTTTTTCTCCTGCAATTGCAAAATACCCAGCGGATTCCTGTTTGTTTTGGCCTTTCTTTAAACTTGAACCTTCTCCCTTCAATTCTCCCCAGGCACAAGCACGTTCCTATTGTACGATTTTCGCGAAGCAGGTTTAGCTGTCTGCGTTCCACCCCCTCTACTTGGTCCTCATTATCCTCTTACCTGCTCTATCGATCTTGCCGTTGTGTTGTAGACTGAAGGTTTTTGAGCGCACAATGCTGATTCGAATGGAAGGACAGATGTAATTCTTCTAATTCATATGTAAGATTGAAGTCTACCAAAAGTCTCACCAAGTCCTCTCAAATTATGTGAATAATTTTACTTGGTTAAATTTCTCCATATCTATGGAACTGAGGCCTCCAAAACTCGACTCTCCAACCAGCATCCGCCATCGCTGAAGTAGGCCTTTGAAGTCCAAGATCCTGAAGCTATAGCCAGACAATCCCTCCTCTAGGAACCAGCATCATGTCTGTGCCTTCCCTGGCAGAGTAAGGGAATTATTCGTGTTCGAGTGCCGGAATTTTCTCTGTCCACATATGTCATGTGGCAAATTTTACTTGGTCAAATTTCTTCAAATCTCCACGAAATCCAGCTGCAGACCTCGACAGCCCAGCTACAGCCTCCCAACGACTGGGCAGGCTTCTAAGGCTCGGAGGTATGACCACACAAACCCTCCTCTAGCAATCAGGACCGCGTCCCTGTCTCTCGTCATGGCGCCAGTGGATTATTTATGTTTGAAGGCCAGAATTCTCCCCATGTCCTTTAATATCATGTGACTTCTGATGACTTGGTGAAAATATCGACCAACGATGGTGTATCGACTGAGAACTCTGTGGTTTACATAAGGGTGGTCTTACAAAAGTGAGGGAATGTTTAAGGATGGATAGGCTGGGTTTGTACTTGGTCAGAATCCCTGAAGTCGACAGAGGAGCTATGATACATCGAGTCAAATCTCTCCATCTCGACGAAACCCAACATCCGGACCTCGGCCTCTAAACAACAACCTCCCACGACTGAGACCGCAATTTGGAGCTCAGTATCGCATAGCTATGACATGATGGACCCTCACGCAGCATTCGGGACCGCGTCCGGGCCTATCCTGGCACTGCCAGCGGATTAATTGAGTTAGAAGGCTAGAATTTTCTCAATGCCCACTCATGTCATGTGACTTTCAATGATTTCGACAAAATTCAGATCTACGGCGACATATCAGCTCAGAGCTCAACGACCTCGCGTAGGGACAGCCTCCCAAAGGCATAGGAAGGCTTGGTGGTGGCTAGGTAAGGGACAGAGATGGTGGGAACCGTAGGAGTAGCCGGAGGAGCTGAGATATGTCGAGTTAAAGTACATTCGCCTAGTTCATCATGAGCTTGGGACAGAGGGACAATGCCGCGAATTCAGTGGTTATTTTCATGTTTCCTACGAGCCACAGTCACTCAGAGCATAGAAGACCAATGTGTGGTAAAAGAAACGATTGCTATTCAATCGTAAGTCCTCCGCATTCGCGCAAGGGATTGGGAAAACCTTCTCCCAATTTATGAGAGCAGGAAAACCGCACCGAGTCCTCTCGCTATATTACACATGATACTATGGTATGCCAGCTCGTTGCCAGAAGCAACAAATCACCAAATGCAAGAAATCCAACGCCCGCCGGCCAAAAAGCTAGGACCAATTCCAGTGCCGAGGACAGCCACAACAACCAAACTCCCGAAGGGCCGGCGCCTCTAAAGCAACGCTAAACCAACAATGCGAGACCAATTTCAACGCCAACACTAGGAAATGTGCTCTGCAGTGGTGAAGTCTGCGGCAAGAATTCTTGACCTTTTGTGCAGGGGGACGGCTGCACATATGATGCGTGAAAGTGGAGGATGCAAGCGATGACCAGCACATGTTTGTAACGTCTCCACCAAGATACACCAACCCTACAACCTGCACTAAAGACTGATCACCTCCACACCTTGCTCACGATGCTTTAAGCCCGAAGGCTCTCATCAACACCGGTCACAGCATGAGGGGTCACAGTCAATGCGGCGTTGGCGAACCGCACAGGAGCCAGGAAGGGCGAAGAGAAAGGAAACCGGGAACTCACCACCACATGCTTCGGGCCCATCTCCAGGCCTTCACGAGCATGCTCTCGGCGACCGGGGCCGCCGAGGCAACGCCAACGGCCACCACCGTGCCGAGTCCAATCGCAAGTGCCAAAGTGGCACCGACGATGACCTCAGCAGGGCTGGGGCCGGCGAGGGAGGGAGAGGGAGAGGGGACGGGGGGAAGGGCGGGGGCGGGGGCGGGGG